>CABFVZ010002910.1:0-42342 GCA_902151445.1 Timema monikensis | reverse complement strand
TTTATTTGTAATTCTAGTTTGGATTTTCAGTTTTTGAAGAGTTTTGATGTGTTTATTAAAATATTTACAAGATTGTTCGTGAGATGAAAGTTTTAGAAGTGAACATGTGATGAAACGGTCTAGTCCAAGTTTCCCATACAGTTGGGAGGTTAGGGTACTAAGCACGTAAGATTTTCCACGCCTAACAATTTTATTAAAAAAAAAAATTTTATTCATGTTTATCTCTTTCGTCCGACAAAATAAATATTACGGATTAAGTTGTCCTTTTCAAGTAGGCCTAACTAACTAATTTTTGAATTCAACATATTATACTTTGTTTATGAGGTGAAAGATTCGATCATCGAATCCAGTAAAACACCGAATCCTTGAATCTCGAATACTTGTCAGGATTCAGTGGATTCGAGGATTCCAAGATTCGAGTGGCCCATCTCTAAGAAAAACATTTACTTTACTCTTTCATATTGCTGCACATTTAGCTGCTTGCCGGAATTGGACGAGGTCAGCCATTATTCTGCTTGGGACACAATTATTTAAGGGGGGAATTCAACTTTCAATATTCTATAATGACCATTTTGGTCATTTTACTATTTTTGTAACATATTAAGGATATCAAATATTTGTTTACACCCCTTAATCTAAAATTAAATTAATGTTAATGTCTACAACTATATATGAAATTTCATGTTTCCCTATTTCTCAAGGTATTAAAAATAGTTAGGAGGTACCATACCAGTACCTACCAGAGTTAGGTATGTCTGAGTGACAATCAGGGCTAGGTAGGTTGGCATGACAGCATGTGTTGTTTTTCCACCTCTATATTTCTATTTTAACCTATCGTTGGTTCAGTTGTATTCAGCTAGTAGAATGGTATGGTACATACAAAAGGTGCTTTAGTGATATTAATATACAGCTATTACAGTATGATTTGAGAATTGCTTGAAACTATTTTGCTAATATTGAGGACTACTTATAGTGCTATTTATTTTAATATAGTTTAAAAAATAAAATTAACACATACGGCCTAGAGGCATTTTACTAAACTGACCCGGTCACAGGCTGGAAACTGCTGCTGCTGCTGATAATGCTGGCCTACCTCGATTAATACATAATAAAATAACATTTTAAAAGTACCTTTCACTCTCCCTGGTAGCTTCATTGATTGAATGTTATAAAATAGCCAGTCACCTTTTAAATGGCAGTACATAATTTACTTCTCAATTTGGCATCACAATAAAATGTACAAAACAAATTTTTAATAATACTGGTATGTATTATTTCCATTATCATAATAGTCTGAAATATATAAAATAACTAGTACTTCTTTCCACTCAAGATTGTTTTAGCCCAAAACTTATTAAAGTTTTGTTTAAACTTACAAGGACACATGCATTGTGTTTTTCAATCATTCACTCATCTTTCTTATCACCCAAACTTCCAATATTAATTTCATAGTATTATGTTTTCTTAATCAACCTTGTTCAAGATTATCAACTTTGTGCTGAAATTAATAATTCACAGTTTATGTAAATTATTGTTGGTACAGATACAGCCGCACTTACCCTGAAAAGTAGCAGTCTTTAACATCAATTAGTTGTAAAAATAGCATTTTGGTTTTGAAAAACCACATTTTGTAGCATTTATATTTAAAACAATAGCATAATATAGCAAATTTACAGGCATATAGATCCAGGCATATAAAGACAACTTCCATTTTCAGATACTTGCATACAGCAGAGTGATTTACTTTTAATGGAGAAATGTTTGGTTTCAAACACATTCTCACAATATCACTTATAAAGGCAGTATTTTCGGTCTTAGTTTTGTTCGCCAACGCTTTCTTTGTAACATGCCCGCTAGAGAGGACACGTTTCTTCATTGTGTCCAGTTTTTCCCCACTCAAGACTACTGTTACATACACCACACATTAAAATACTTGAATCACTCACGTAAGATGTGTCAGTTTTAGAATAACAATGTGAGCATGCACCATTAATGCGAGCACATGGCACAAAAATGTATACAATCAAATAGCTGCCGTAAGAATGTAGTGATTGTCCTTGCTAGGCAGTAGACACCCTTACAAGCTCATTTGTAAGGGTTCAATGGTAGAGGAAGGGGGGAAGGTGAGAGGAGAATGTGCAGGATGGGTCTATTTTTTGAATGTTATGTGATCATGTGATCATGATTGCTCAGGGTCTTATAATGGGAAAATACCAAGTAATACCAATACCAAGCACTTTGAATGTGTTTTTTAGGATGACCAGTACTAAACACTGTTAAACCTAACAAATTGTCCTAATTTACCGATATATAATTATATATTTTTTAATTAGAAATTGCTATTTCTTCGCTCATAAAGGCATTTTGTAATGCAGTTCTGTATATTACACATATGGATAAACACCATTATATTATTAACACATAATATATTGCACAGTACATATTATATTACTGTTACTGTACTGTGATTCATGCTTGTTTAGTAAACATGCGTCTTGTGTACATTCATTTGTAAAACTCCACATTTCAATAACTCAACACCATCTCAGTTCACATTAGGTCAAGTTTCTGAGACTCTTCTGTACTAACCAAATTGCATAAATACACACCCACAAACCACTCTTCATAAGCATCTACAAATGAGGCTTATAAAACTTTTTCCATAGCAATCTTAATTGATTGGGGGGATCACAAACCTTAGCACATGCCATAAAGGAGTAACATTTGGTGAATGTATTTGACCAGCAACCCTTGGGTAGAGTAGAGGGAGCACTAATCTACACAACATACAGATCTGAAATAATAATAATAATAATATGAAATCATTTTTCAGAAAATGGAAGATATTTCTCCAACAAATTTGAAGAATTTCATAGCAACGATGTTGAGGGTCATGGATAATTTGTTTCCTTTAATAAATGAGAGGATTTCAGAAAACAATGAAATGGAGACAGATGAAAACAGAACTGAAGAAACTGTGAAGGTGAGAGAACCATTTTAAGGAATATTATTGGCATTACTTAAGTTATTTTCAACATTTCATAAACTAATTTGTTATTTGTTCTATATTTGTATTATTTTGTATTTGTTGAGTATTTCAGGCAAAGTTTTTGTTGGTTAAGAGTGTCCGGGAAAAATTTGCGGCCATGATTTAGGGAGTTCAGTGTGGTTTTATGCCAGTTAGAGCTTGCATGGACAAGATATTTGCATTGCAATAAGCGATTGATAAATGTATGGCAGTAAGAAAAAAAGTGTATAGTGCATTTGTTGATCTGAAGAAAGTATATGATTGGGTAGATAGGAGTCATTCACGAGCTAAGTTTACCTGGATGACAGCTCGAAATGTTACTAGAAGTGATCCCTAATATATCACTACGCCAACAGCTGACATCTATCCTGTAGGATGACTGTAATGAAAACTGATGGTAATACATTAATGTGATAGTTAGCCACAGTAATTTAGGCCAATGTTATTTATATATTTATTTGAGGTCGGACACAAAGTTTATTTATAGTTTTATTCCCCTTAAAAAAAATATTAACACCACTTTCACAGAAACTTCTAACGAACATATCTTCAAAATGGCGACTGACAAATCCAAACCATATGTATTGAACATAACGGTAAACAAGATTTTTACAATGATGCAGACACGCAGTTGATGAAAATATTTTATTCAGTTAAATATTTCAAAATACAATTAAATCATTTATTGTATATAAAAAAAAGACAACAATTTTCTCTTTTCCAAGTAAATACGATGCCTGTATTAAAAGATATTGATGTGTGCACTATATACACAAAATCAGTAATGTTCCAAAATGAAAAATAAGTACTTTTAATTATGTTTAAAATATTGTTTCGAGTTGGATAAAAAGAAATTATTTAAAAAATTAAATAGTATGAGAAAACTTAAGTTTACTTTATTTTAAATGTAATATATAACAGGTAATTAAAGATCTTTACATTTATAACAAAACTGTGATCTTTTACAAGTGTTGGAAACCCAAAACCTAAACATATGATTTTCGAACTGTCATCCAGGTAAAAACCTATCATGAACGGAATATAGGAGTATGCTGTGGATTGTTCTGAGAGAGTAAGGTGTGAATGCATGGTTAGTAAATACAATTATGGCGGTGTGTGTAAAGTGTGTGTTAGGTTGAATAGAGCTATGAGCAAATGGTTTGACATTGAACAGGGTGTTAGACAAGGTTGTGTTATGTCTCCATTGTTGTTTAATGTATTCATGGATAAGTGTATAAGGGATGCTTGTGAGGACGTGGTTGGTGTACAAATAGCAAATGTGAATGTGACAGTGCTGTTAAATGCAGATGATGCCATATTAATGGCTGAGAATGAAAGTGACTTGCAGAATGTATTAAATCGTTTTAATGTGGTGATAGGTAGAATGGATCTTCAGATACATGTCTCCAAAACTAAGGTGATAGTTTTTGAAGGATGGATCAGGAAATGATAGTCAGCTTATTATAAGTGAAAAACTGTTAGCACAAGTGAATTATTTTGTGTATCTGGGCAGAATGATGTGGACTATTGCAAAGTATGAAATAGTATTGAAAGAGGCAAAATATATAAAACTGTGTTGACATCAACATAGTTTTATGGATGTTAAGCGTGGGTTTGACAGGAGAAATACCAGAGCAAAGTGAATGCAGTCAGAATAAGATATCTAAGGAATGTGTGTAAAAACTCATATGGGCATAGTCAGTAATAAATTGGTGCTGAAGGAGTGCGGTTTTAAAAGGAAATCCAATGGGAAATGTGAAATAAGCTTTTACGTTGGTTTGGGCATGTTAAGAGGACTGATTTGGATCGAGTAACGAAGCAACTATATGAAGGTAGAGTGTGTGTGGATCAAAGGAAGGGGTGAGCCATATAAGACATAGCTAAATGTTGTAGATGAATGTGTGAAAAAAAGAAACAGTCTTGAGAATAAGAGCGCACATATGACTCATTGTATAGATGATGTTGAAGCGAAGGGAGTATGCAAGGATAGGGACATGTGGAGAAAGTTAGAAAGAATGGTTTAAGCACGGAGTTGTTATTGTTTTAAGCTATATACATAGTTAACTGCCTAACTCGTAGGGAAATTGCGTGATTAGGTATTTATGTTGTCAGGTTTTTTTAAAGGCAGATGTGCTTTATTTAAGTAATTACTATATTAATTTAAATACTTAAAAGAAGTTACAGGAAAGAAAGATAGAAACCTGTAAAAGGGAACGGACACAAAACTGTGTTTACAGTGAAAAGAACACAGTTCACACTTTGCATTGCTGCCATTGGACAAAGCGGTAATGGCTGTATCTTGAAGAAAATTGATCATTACCTCCTGATCCCCTAACCTAGGTTACATTCTATCGGAACTCATCAGAAATGTGCAATGCAGCTTCATAGAATAACAAACAAATTTAAAAAAACACAAAAGGGAGGGAAAGGAAATTATTAAAGATTGAAAGTACACTGAGATAGGAACATGTAAAAGTAAAAACATAAAGGACATTGGGTGTGAATATATTATATATCTCTTTAAGGAAAACTTTTTTTTTTTTTCGTTGAGGCTTTCCTTAAACACATTATATATTCACATCCAATGTCCATTTCCTGGCTTTGTTTCATTTCCTGGTTTTGTTTATTATGTTATTTGTTTTACATGTTCCTCTCTTAAGTGTCCTAGCATTTTTTACTAATTTAATTTATCTACCTTTTAATGTATTTTGGTCTCCTCGTTCAGGAAGTTGTGTTGCGCATTTCACTCTCTCCTAAGTTCCGATATAATGAAACATACTGTAGGACGGGGGATTGGGTGATATCAATAGGGTTTCTTCAAGAGGCAGACATTACCTCTTTAGCCAATGACAGAGATGTAAAGTCTGAACTGTATTTTTCTTTTCATTGCAAAAGCCATGTTGTGTTTGTTCCCTTTTACATGTTTCTATCAATCTTCCCTGTACCTTCTTCCAAAAAAATGTACCTCATAAAGCAAAAAGAGGTTTTCCTTAAGAAATATATAAATCAAAGAGACTTCTTAGGTTTGAGTTAAAATCATACTTTATCTCTTAAATATTTTATTCTAAACCCAGAAGTAATGAAGAAATGTATTTCAATATAATTTAATTTTGTCATGTTTTAAATTCAGTTAGATTAATTTTTGTGATCAATTTAAATTTGAAAATTAAATTTGGCATTTTAAAATTCATTTTTAAATTTAATCTTGATTTTTATGCAGGTTAAATATTCACTCTTCAAAAATTTATTCATGGTTGGCTCAAAAGATTTATGGGCTCGCAATGAACCCCCTATATAAAGGTTTATTATTTTTTGCCTAACATTTTGTGTCTGATGATGAATGACTGATTGTTTACTCTTCTTATACTTGATGGGATGAAGTTCGGGAGAAGGATCAGGAAGGGTGTCCAAAAGAACTGAACAAAGAGAGTATTGTGTAGCAAATGGCCATTGAGAAGTCAAGGTCAGAAACTGAATAAATTAGTTTTGTTGATGAAATTAATAGTATGAGGTTTAGATAAAAGAATATGAGAAAGGTATCTTTTTTTTTTTAGGGAGCTTTGAACATAAATAGCCTAGTGCAAGATGGTATCAAGTGCAGCTTAATGCAAAAGTGTACTATGTACTTCTTAAAAAATCCTTAAAAATCATTCATGCTCTAAATTTTATTTTTGGTCAGAGGCCAGTACCAAGGGAACATCTGCACTCCAGTTGGACACGAAATAATTTTTTTAGTTTTTTTTTTATCTTCACATCCTAACATATATTTGCCTTTTTTTAAAAAAATACTTGGAAACCTTGAATTAATAATAATTTTTTGTTTACTATCACAGTCCCATATTTAAAATTTGATACTATAATTTACTATGATTTGACTTTTTTAAATGTGAGTCTTATTTCATAAAAAAAATCAAAATAATTTGAACACACATTTGGTTTTTATTTATATAATTTTATACTATTCATTTGTATTTATTTGTATTTATTAGAGGTATTTAACTTGAAATTTCTAAACCGACTGATTATATCAGCACATGGGAAGTTCTTTGAGCGAGACTTAAATGTCTACCAATTTTGTGAAGAAAGATATTTTCACATACCTTCCGGGGTTCTTGGACATGTCACAATCGACATTGAACCGACAGATCACAATCGACATCGAACCGACAGCTTTACTTCCCCGCTAAAAGAAGTTATTTCTCAGATTTTGATCACTTAAGAACTATGTCACCCCCAACTGGGTTTGAACCCACAAGCATCAAGTTCTGAGGCGAGCACTTTACCACAAGCCCACCGAGGTTGACATTAATATAATTAAGTTTTAAAATTATATATTTATTCAACCCAAGCTCGACTTGGTTCGATACTCGATAGCTTCATGAGGAACTCATTCGAGATTGGTTTGAATCAAAAAACTTTAGCTCTCAGACACTTATCAAACTGTGCATTTATTCAGTAATCACAAAATATGTAAAAGGCCTAATATGTTTAAAATAATCTCCAATATCTCACAGATATTTTATTCGAGTTTTCCAGAAATTAAATGTATGCTGTTTTAAATAATCTGAAACGTGCACTCGCAAGCCTGCTGCCCACATTGGTGGGCACACAAACTAAATTTCAAGCCAAGTCCGTCTATACTGGTTTGCTGGTGATAAGGATGTTGAGTTTTGAGTTACAACTGGGTATATATACTTTGTGCATAACTTGGATGGTGGTGCAAAAATACACTTTGATTTTATATACAAAGGTGGAAATTTTAATCATTTGCATCGAGGGTGGAGGTTATTTCACAGTGTTCTTAATACTCCACAGCAGTGTTTCTCAAACTGTGGAATGCGTACCACCAATGGTATGTACAATTATTCCTGCTGGTACTCCTTGAGAAGCCAAATTAAAATCTGCAAAAGATAAGGCCTCATCAAATTCTATAAATATAGTCAAACATAGATAGCCGGTGAAGCCATGCAGTCTATGTTATTATGTACCTATGCACCATGGAAAATGTACAGAAATAGTAAATATTCAGCATTATCTTGATGGAATTCTAAATTATGAAAATTGTGGTGGAGGTATGCCATTTAAAATGTTCGGGAACCGCTGTTCTAAAGTCTAATATGAGTGAATTTGCTCACAAATGCCCTTGTCATTACTACTCCCTATATCATCATTATTAACTTTTATGTGTATTGTATTGAAATAATAATTTGACCCCTAGCAAAGTGATAAAATGGTGACCTACTGATAGCTATGTACATCAAATATAGAAACTCATTTATAATTCAACTTGGTTCTTCACTTTTCTCCATCATTTTAAAACATTGACAGCTGTCTGATTCATTCACATTAAAAACTTTAATTCAAGTGATAAAGAACAAATCTCCAAAGACAGTTGAAGACATAGCGTACTATTTTGTCCCTTAAGGGATATAAAAGTATTATATAGGAAACCAACTACAAAGTGAAGAATAAAAATCTAGCTTTAAAAGTTGTTTGGACTGACACAATAATGTACTTTTTCTGTATGCTAAATAGCTAAAAGACATATACAGTTTTGGTATGTGTGAGATTTTTTAGCCTAGATTAAACTTTTAATTGTGTTATTCACTTTGTGCTTTGAAGAAAGATAAGATTTAATTATTAAAGTTAAATAAGTTGAAAAATGACACCAAGATAAACAAATCGAACAAGGGACTTTTGGCTTAGCGTACGGATGCTCTACTACCAAGCTATCCAGAATTTGTCCCATTCTCAGGGTCATTCTTTACTCATAGCTTAAGGCAGAGTATATGATGAGCATGTGGAATTGTCAGCTACATATAAACGAACAATAGTATTGTGAGATATCAGACACGAGATGTGGTCTCCTCCATATGGACAGCGCTGTGATTAAAATGAATTGCAACCAGCTTGTTGATACGCATTTCATTATTTGCTAAGCCAATATTTATATACCTTTAAACCTTCCACAAACTAGACCATTATAACACTTCCACAAACTAGACCATAATAAATTTTCCACAAACAAGACCATTATAAAACTTCCACAAACAAGATCATAATAAATTTTCCACAAACAAGACCATTATAAAACTTCCACAAACAAGACCATTAAAAAACTTCCACAAACTAGACCATTATAAAACTTCCACAAACTAGACCATTATAAACCACCCACAAACTACACCATTATAAACCGTCCACAAACTACACCATTATAAACTGCCCACAAACTACACCATTATAAACCGTCCACAAACTAGATATTAAACTGTCCAAAAACTACACCATTATAAACTGCCCACAAACTAGATATTAAATTGTCCATAAACTACAGAATTATAAACCTTCCACAAACTACAATTAGAACTGCGTATTACTACCCATTCGGGCTGTATGCCCTTACGCTAACGTGCAATGGTAGGGTGATTGTGAGATGAAATGGAGGACCTACAGTTTAACGTGGAATTCAAACCACTTTGGTGGCCTGGCATGCCACACATTCACAAGTTGTGATTAATACATGTCTTGTCAGAGCTGAAAGAAGGGTTTGGCAATCAGATAAATCTGTGCCGGGACCGAGGATTGAACCCTGGACCCCAGCACAGAAGTCAGACACCTTATCCCTAGACCGCCAGGTAACCTAAAAAGTACAATTATAAAACAAAGACTTAAAAGGACAGTAGACATGCAGGATTGTTTCTTATGTTCATAAAATGGTCAAATAGCAGACTTACAAAACTCTTCTTTTCACTTCAAAATTTACGTGTTCCTTTTTATTTGCACAGAAACCAGAAAATGTATTTTCCTTTGGCAGATTATTTTAGACCATGGAATGTATCAAGGAGGCTGTGAACTTCTCATTTTATAAAGAGATTGTTTGAGTTGTATGCTACATGATGTGTTTATAATTTAGTCCTTTCTGGATTCATTCCAAACAAATTGGATCATAACTAAGCATTTTCTTTAAGCTCAAATAATAATCTGTATCTAAAGAGAAAATACAAAAAGGATGTGTGCATGCCGACTACTCTACCTCTTATATTGAAATGCAACCAGTTAAAAAGAAAAGACTTCCTAAGTAGGGGTGAAGTGGATGTGATCAAACCTAAATGGCTGATTTATTATAATATTGCTGTTAATAGTCAAGATCAAATATTGTCCTACTTCATCATATGTACAGCAATAAAAGGCATATAAATATTATTATAGGCTAAGTGTGCCAGTACTGGTGGTGCAACTTGTAATGACTTTGTAAGTCCTTGCAGAGAAAATCTGGTTGGTATCATGTTTACCGCAATCAAATACTCGAAAATCCTAAAACATAACTCACCGTTTCTCGTAAACTACTTGGACAGTCACAATAGTTTTTTTCTTTCAGTTTGTTATAAAAAAAGTAAAAGACATGAGGATATTATTAAAATTCCCATATTCCAATTGGTTTGTTTTGAAAAGAATGTTGAAAGAACTATAATGAGTTTTTATTGCAGAGATATTTTCACTCTGTGTAAAAGTTTTTCCTAATTGAAATAGATGGGTTTTCGATAAACTGAAGATTTTTAGATAGACTGGTCTGTCATTCCATTCAGTCGCTGATTGACGATTGTGCTTGAAGGAAGGCTGGCCATTATAATAGTGATTTAATAATGGAAGTTATAATATGAGTTGGTTTGTCTAATATAATGCACTACATCCCTTTCAACTTTTTTAGTTCTTTTTTTTACTGAGGATATTTAATGTAAACTTTCTCAACATACTTATATCAGCACATGACTTATAAAATAAACTATACAGTACTATGAAATTCTCAACATCCAGTTTCTATGCTGACTATTCACCAAAGATTAATATATATAATGTTGGGAATCTAACCCTGGACCCTTAACACAGAAGGTAGACTTATTAATGACCAAGCTGAATTATTGTCGGACAAAGTGGACAACAAATCATAAATTTACTATTCACTAATTTACAAGAAATGTAGAATATATTATAAATAGAGTGCACAACCAAAAGTGATTAAAAGTATTTAACATAATAACAATTGTTGTAAAGCTAGTAATATTTGATCAGGAATAATAAAGGTAGGAATGAAATGACAGGCCAGTCTTTCTGACAATCTTTTGTTTATTGAAAACCTAGCGTGTGTGTGAAGGGCACTCGTAACTAAACACATCAAACTGTGAAAATTATTGGTGTTAGATGAATGAATCCTATAGCAAATAAAATTCCGTTCATGATGATAATTTTGTATGCTTATACTACCCATCTATCTCAATTAGGAAAAAACTTTTACACAGAGTGAAAATATATCTGTACTAAAAACCTCATTATAGTTCTTTCATTAGAAAACAATTTTTTCATACCAAACCAATTGGAATATGGGAATTTTAATATATTTTCATGTATTTTAAGGTTTTTATAACAAGTTCTGATAAAAACTATTCTGATTGTCCAAGTAGTTTACGAGAAACGGTGAGTTATGTTTTAGGATTTTCGAGTATTTGATCGCGGTAAACATTATGCCCTTGCGATTTTCCCTGCAAGAATTTAAAAATGTGGCCATCCTGCGCGCTCGTGTCTTGAATTAAAAAAATCGTCTGTACTTTGCACAGTACCTATACATAATAACCATAGCAATGTTCAATTCTTATGGGGTTTTCCAGAAAGTGACCCAGAGGAAAATGCATTACTCAGATTGTAGACTGGATGTTGCAGAAGGAATACTCAAAATTTCAACTTTCCTTTCTTGGATGATCCACTGAGGCTTCTAATATCTGGGCCTTCTTTCACTTTTGTATCCCTTCAACAATATTTAAACATTTTCCGTCAAGGCCATGCAAGGTTTGTAAGGCCCTTAAGAGATCAGAGGGTAGGTGGCTTTGTAAGTAGTGACAGGTGCCGTCTGATTTTGATGGGTGTTTTTGAAACTCATCACATATTCTTAAAGCGACTTAGTGTCGGTATTTGACATTTTAAAACATATATAACTGATCTGGGGGAGGGGGGGAGGGAATAGATAAAGCAAGAAAATATACCTTTAAAAACTATGCATTAAAGCCTATTTTTGCACACATTTATTTCTTGCTGTTGTGTACAACTATGTGTGAAAAAATTACAACTTCAGTGGGTTATTGCAAAATAATTTTGTTTGTAAATTTGTTTCCTTTTACATTTGTAAATATATATGTTTATACAATTAACTGTGTTACAAATAAGTATTGGTAGATACATATCTTCACTGATATGCATTTCACATTCATCAAACAAACAAGAACAAAAATGTGGCCATGTGATGAGCTCTAAATACTTACAAGATCTCATTAAGATGAAATAAGTTTAGATTTTTCTGCTCTGCAACATAAAATCTGCTTGTGAGAGCCAGTCTAAATATTTGGTTGCTTATGAGCTGTTTAACTAGGGACTGGTCAATAACTGCATCAGGTGTGTTGAAACAACACATTAAAAACATCAAACAAGCCAGTGGTAATCTGTATTGGGTTGTTTTGTGGCTCAAAACATCCATATTAATTGAAGCTAACAGGTATTTTAGCTACTAGACAACAAAACATCTTGATAATTATCTGTTTCTAGTATGTGTTTAAAGCATCATGAGTCATTACATATTGCTGTGGATAGTGTGACTGAAGACATGAATTATTTTAATACATGTATAAATATTTTTAATATCATTCTTAACTTCTAGTGCTATTTAATTTACTATGAGCTATTAATTTGGGCAATACCAGAGTAAAGAGCAGTGGGGTGGGGTCTATAGTATTGAGCATGTACATAATATTCACACAAAATGTTATATTAATAACACCATGAAACTCATATTGATCTGTTTTTCCAAGAACTTGCACAATGTTGCCAGAAGAAGGAAGCTATGTTAACCATTATGGAAGGAGCAAGTTCAACAGCACTCTTAGAATATAACTCTAATTGGCAGTAAGATGTGGTGCTAAAAAAACATCACTATACAAATGCAAGGGAAATTGTAAAATAGTAAAAATGTGGTTTATCAATAAACTTTGATTGAACATAGATATCCTAGTTGGGTAAAACTAGTTGGTGGTTCTGGTTCTATTTATACTCATTAATGTGTGCTATCATGTTTTAAGCCAGGATGGTAGTTCAAAGAAAATTATAACAGTGCATTAACAACAGCTATAGTAGGTACCAAAGAACACTTAAAATACCTTTTAATATTGGCTTAGACGATAGATGACTTGTTTTGCTGAACACATTTTTGAAATATTATTATTGGACTTTATGAAACACTGACACTCATCATTATGACCTCCTGAAATATAGACCTAAAATAGAGATAGATTGTGCATGCTAAGAAGATAAGTAAGCTTTACCCTATCAATCAGTCTGTAGGAACAGCAGGAAGTAGCTCTAGAAGACAATCTTTGGAGCAAAATCCATGCAACACTTCAATTTTAAGGAAAAAGGTGAAGGTTGAAAGAGTCTGCAAAATGCATCATATTCCTTTCTTTGGTTTGTTGAGATTTAGCCAAATAGCATAAAGTGTTTAATATGTACCTCTCATCTCTAAGTGAATACTGAAACCTCACATTTTGCTTCCAGGGAATGCCAGAAGAAATTAAGAGTCACGTTATATCAGCAGATGAAAATAAAACTTGTATTCAAGTAAAGACAGCCTCTCTAAGCTGTGATAATGTGCCATTGAAAGACTGCACACAGGTACTGGCATGCAATGAGACCATTTTAGAAAGTTTGGTCAATTTAAAATTGCTATCGTCTCGAAAGGAGACTGAAGATGAAGATATTAATGTGGAAGTGTTTTGTGGGGACAGTGATGATGAAGACGTTTGGAAATGTTGTGATTGTGGCAAGTCATTTAGAAATCGGAGACGCTTAGAAAAACATATGTTTAGTCATGTTTATGAATTACACACTCAATACAACAATAAGCAGTACAAAGATAATGTTAAGCGTCATGACTTGGTGCCTAACAATAAACAAACTGTTAAGCAATTTAGTAAAAAAAATACCTGTCATTCAGATTTTAGACAAGGTTTTAAGTCTAGAGAGAAAATAGGACAAGAAAAATTGCCAAATAATGAGGAACTGCACACACATTTGATATGCGAACAGAGTTTCAAACAGGAAAGAGATTTGGAGAATCACTCTCTGGACCATACTGAAGTAAAACCTTATAAATGTCTTTACTGTGGGAAATATTTCTTGCAACATTCAGCTTTAGTAGATCACTTGGCTCTTCACAACAAACAGACACAGTATCACTGTGCAGAATGCGGGAAAGAGTTCTCCAAGGAGTTAAATTTGATGAGGCACAAGTTGATACACACAGAAAAGATGTCTCATGGGCACAGAATCCAGGAGCTTTACAAATGCTCGATCTGTGGAGAAAACTTTAAAGAAAACAGGGATTTGTTAATTCATGAAACAGTTCATCCGAATGATCAGCTTTTAACATGTCCAATATGTAGACAGAGTTTTAATAGCAAAGTAAGGTTTGAAAGTCACTTTGTTACACATAAAAAGGAAAAGCCTTTTAAATGTTTGACATGTGGTGTGAGTTTTATGCTTAATGCTAGCCTTATCAGACATTCCACCATCCACAATGGTCAATCTTACAAATGCACAGATTGTGGAAAATTGGTCAGATCGAAGTCTGCCCTGAAAAGGCATATAGAAACACACATGCCAGAAAAAGCGTTCAAGTGTGCATTGTGTGATCTGCAGTTTAGAACAAAGGAAAATCTTTTGCGTCACAACAGCATTCACACAAATTACAGACCTTTTGAATGTGCAGATTGCGGTAGGTGTTTTAGACAGAAAGCAAATATGAAAACCCATATAGTGAATGAGCACATAAACAATATGTTTTATAAGTGTTATGAGTGTGATAAAAGATTCAAGTCTACTTTAACCTTAAATAGGCACATGCTGATACATGATGAGCGGAATACATTGAAATGTTTTGAATGTGATAAATGTTTTGTGTATAGGTGTCATTTTAATCGCCATATGCGTATGCACACAGGAGAAAAGCCTTTCAAATGTTTGGATTGCGGCAAGTGTTTTAGTTTGAACAGCTCTTTGAAGTACCATAAACTAAAACACACCGGAGAAAGGCCTTACAAATGTGAGACGTGCGGATTTTGTTTCCGAGCAAGCAAAGAGCTGAAAGGGCATGTCTTGATACATACAAATGAGAGACCATTTGAATGCCCAGATTGTAGATTTTGTTTTAGGCGGAAGACTCACCTAAAGAAACATAGCATGTTGCATGATGTGGAGCGACCATGCAAATGTGTTGACTGTGGATTGAGCTTTAATCGACAGTCTTTGTTGCGAAGGCATATAACAATGTATCACAGTGATGGCCACTTCCTTAGTCAGTTGCATTACTTCCTGAACACTTGAGGTAAAATGTTAACTATTGTAGGTTTGTAATTTATTATTCATATTTATGATCTCATTTTTTAACACTATTGATTCTGAGTCTAAAACAAAGGCATAAGTAATTTTACTATGCCATTATATCTATTATAGAATGTAATTAAACACTTTTAATAGGTATAAAAGGAATATATAATAACCTAGTATTTTTTTAAAGGTTTTTGATGTTATCGTGTAGCACATACAAAGTTTTTATGGCTAAATGCTAGAAGGCTATTGGTAATAATTTGTAAATTGCGAAATCTTGATTGAAATAATTTGAAGTGTTCAAATAATTTGATACAAAATAACTGAAACTTTATTACAGGCTACACTTAGCCAAGTATTAATGACTAAAATGTATTCACATTTACCCTAAAAGGTAGCAGTAGTATTACCTTGGCTGATTACAGCATGGTTATTCTATCTTAAAAGCTTCACCATAGTTAACGCGTCAAAGTAAGCTTACAGGGTAAGTGGAATTTACACTTTTTTTTTACTATTCAATGTATGAACTAATATAGACTTGGAAGTAATTAAATATGTTTTAGTTTGATACATTCCTGAAATGTTGACGGAAAATAATTTAACATTAACTTTGTCTATGTACCACATGAGGCTTTGTAGTATTATTTTTCTTGTAACAGACATATACAAAATTACGAAAATTCCATTTTAAATAATTTAAACATCACATGACAGTAAAAATAAAAGATAAACACTTGTTGCTTGACGTATCACACTACCACACTTTTAGCTTTAATGCAAATATAAATAATAGCTTCCATTTTATTTCTGGTTGTTTCAAAGCCGAGTTAAGAGACCACTATGGTTTTGCTGAGTGTTGCATTCCTCCCTTTCTTAGAGAGCTGTATTGTTTTGCAGGATGAAAGGAAGAATTAGCATTGAATTAATTGACAGCTGATAGAATTAGCAAACATAAACTTCTATATTCAATTAACACCTAGAACTCTTCTAATTGTAACTTGGCGACAGTAACTGTTGTTAATATAGTTTTGACTTTCCAGCCTTACAATGTAGATGGCATAATTTTGTAAGCGTTGCAATGAACTTTCAAACTCCAAATTCCATAGAGAAAGTAAGTAAGCCTTACAGTGTCGCAATAGCACTTGCAGTCTCAAATGAATGAGAATACAATGGACAATTAAATTGGAATTAAGTAACTTGGAAATACGTATATCATGTGCAGTACACAATATGTCTTCAAAGTCTAAACTAAAAGCAACTAACAATAACTTTTAGAAAGGTGTCTAAACTGGAAAACCTCCCAAAAATCCAGATTATTTACACAAATACTATCATTAAAAAAATTAGCTGTATTGCTTAGTTCACTTGTAATATATTGTGTTCTTTGTATGTGAAATAATTCTTCTTAAAGACCTATGCAGTAGAAAAAGTGATTTATATTTTAATTAAATGTATAGGTTGGTTGAATATGTTACTTAGTTTAGTGTATTCTCTTATTATCCTGACGAATACTTTTTAACTCTGGTAGAAGAGAACACTGTTTCACATCTGAATAGCTTTTGCAGAAATTCTCATTCGGAACCTCTACCTTTTCCATCATCACTATTGTTAAAAACACAACTTTGCCAAACATAAAAACTAGAGATGGGTCGAATCCACTATTTCTCAAATCCGAATCTACATTTTATTTTCGAATCTGAATCCTAGAAAATTGTTTGAAATTTTAATCTACAAATAGACCTACATTACACAATATAGACCTAGACTGTAAATTAAGATTTATTCATTTCAATCATGCTTTCAGTTGAATCAACTCCAAACACCCCTCGCAAAATACTGGTTAAAATCCATCCAAATTAAACAATCTAGACTCATATTATTGTTTAGAAATCAAATCAATCCAAATTTGAGTGTCTTTTAGTTATTTTTAAAAGTGTTGATAAAATTGAGTTAGGTTTCTTAAAAAAACATGTGAAATAAACAAACAATTAGGCCTAGTTATCGTTTGATCAACTTTAATCATCATTGAAGGATTATAATTTATTTTAATAAGAAAGCAAAAATAAAAACACTTAAAAACTAAAACAACATGCTTAACAATTAAACATATATTAAAAATAGTGAACTCAATAATGCCTAAGTATGTATTATTATTTTATTTTATATCTATTATCTATCTTTGCGTAGAAAACAAGAAATACATCCGATTCTTGCGATATATTGATTTCTGAGAATCCATTTTATTAGGCAGAACTATGTTTGAATATATTTACAATTAATTCAATAATATTTTTTAATAATAAACTCTTAGTTAAATCAATTTAAAAACAAATTACGAATTAGCAAGTCATTATTTGATTCTTAAAATTCGATATCACTTACTAAATGATCAGATTACCTGAATCAATTTTAAACAAACAATTGATATACAATACGTAGGCTGGTAGTCATAGACAAACAGTTTTATCGGTGTCTAACTGTTAAAAGTGTTTATTTTTAATGAAACTCAACTAAACATCTAGCTTCAACTTTACATACCAATGCTTTACTGCTATTCTTTATAATGATATGGTAAAAGGTTTTTTTTACCAATAAAGTCCTAGGTTTAATTCCCATATTCACGTCAATTTTCAACTAAATTGGGTTTTTTAATGTATCTTAGTTATACCGTGATAAAACATAATTTAGTAACATACAAGATACAAGAAGGAACACACCGGTCAATTTGTGACCCGCGACAGAGGTTTAATGATATAAGGCAGGGGTCGGCAACCTTTTGTATTCCTTAAGTTCAATATTTCCTCAAAAACTTGCATCCCCCTTTATTTATAAAGTGTTATAGAATAAATAAAATGTATATTTTCAAATAAAACTACTTAATTTTCTAAAAATTATTAAAATAGCAAAATAACTAATATACTAGCTAGTTATCAAAGGCGAAGTGTTTTCAAAACAACATCATTTTAAATTGTGATGATTTTCATTTCCTGAGATTTAGCTTCATCATCACAAGGAGAAAATAATTTTAAATAAAACTTGAACTTGTTATAGTTTTCCAAACTTCATGAATTTTTGGGAAAACTCGGCTTTCAGATGCTTGGTGATTTTGGGTTTGTTATTCGGCACGAGGTTTTTGTAATAAAGTCTTTAACTGTGCTTTTTAAGGAAGAAAGTGTTTAAAAACTGTTTTATGAGAATTGGATCCCAATAATGTCAATTTTCTGAAAAATTGTTAAACTGCAAGTATAGTGTTTATGATTTTCTGTAAACTTTTAGGAAATAAAAGGACTCTACATCTGCTTTACTTTTTTTTATTAAATATGTGGCCATGAGCTCATATAGACATGTCACAGTACACTTTGATAATGACACAGAATCAAGAGAAATTAATATTACTTATTTATTTTGAATTCAGCAAATAGTGTTACATTATCTTAACAGGGTTCTTTCACAAACTCACCATCGGTTAAAGATCTTTTCTTCTTAACCAACACAGGCCAAACTTTGAACGAAGCTACAGACACTGAAAACCACTCCACTAAAAGCCAAAGACTTCCTAGTTAAAGGGACAGGTTGAAAGCACCACCATTTAAAAATAAAGCTAAGTTCTGAAAAACAAGTTGGGTCTGCTGTCAATCAATGTCACTGTCAAAACTTGTGCTGGCAATCCATTACTTGAATCTCTCTTATTCTTTGTTTGCTTATTAGACAGATTGCCACTAAAATGGGAATACACTAGTTCTACCAATTATGATTAAAAAAAGATTATTTTGATTGTGGTCACTCTCATAAATTATGTTGAGTATTTGATATCTTTGAAAGTTTAAAAGACGCAAAGATCAACCTATAACAAGGATATCGTTTTTCTACTCAAGTGACTGAAAATTTCCGTGAGATTAACCAATTGATCACAATCAACTGGTTTCCTACCCGCCTTGGTGGCGTAGTTAGCTAACGTGCTAGTTTTTTGTTGAGCTAGAGTACTGAGGATGAGGAGATCTTGGATCAAATCTTGTTCGGGTGAACTGGGGATGGTTTTTCCTAAATGGTTTTCCACTCTTCCATTACATAAATGTGGATATATGAGTCACACAGATGTACCAAATTTTTTCGATTTATTTTTTTATCCTAGCTGAACAAACATTGATGAATTTACTTAAACTCACTATCATATTGTTCCTCAAGGTTAGATTCTATTTTAATTTCATCACCACCTGTTTAGGTTATATGCATATATGATAATTACACAGGTAGGTGTGAGGAGGGAAGCATTCTCGAGGTAATCTACCTACATTTGCGTGAAAGGAGAATGGGAATCCGTTTAGTTAAAACCACTTTTATTAGACCAGACCGGGATCTGAACCCCAATCTCCCCATCATCAGCAGGCCAGTCTAACATGATAATGACACCTTAAGGCGAGCGTCCACCAAAATGATGTGACATGTGATCTGACTTGTGACTTGGCATCTAACATGCATCCTCAGGTTAAAATAATGTAAACATACAAGTCAGCACCCATTGAGGTGTTGACTCGACACATGCAACATTCTGTCACATGTTATGGACAATTGAGAAAATTTAATTCACTTGCCATTTGTTTAAGGTTATTATAAGAGGCTCTTCAGGTGACACTAAATTCTTATAGTTTGTATCTTGTTTTAAAATCACAAGTTCAATTTTTCTTAGTAATAAATGGAATGTCTCTTTACTCATTCTGTAAAATGACACACTTTTCTAGAAATATATTTAACTTTTGAAAAACATAAAGCACCAGGTTTTTTTATATTTGCTCGCCAAAAAGGATGCACTTCAATTGAATCAATGTTATCATCATGGTAAATTTTACCATGATGATAACATTGATTCATTTCAATAGATCCAAAGCAGCTTCATCATCCAAGGCAAACATTATTACTGAATGAATCGCTACTAAATTATTTTGGTGTGCTTTGAGTCACGTGTTAGTACTGTCACATATTTCTGCCATGTCACTGCTAGGTCATAGTGCTTGGCTAATTCAAGGCTTGAAGTAGGAGGATTAGTCAGAACACAAACCTGAGGGATGCTGGAGTAAAAATTGCTTGGATAAAACTCTAATAGATACAAATGCACATTTAAAAAACTAATTTTCACTGCAACAAGCAGATTCTTCATTTTCAGAATGTAAAACTAATCCCTGGTTCTTGGTTGGACCTAGGTGTTGACAGGAACTATTTATCTGTTCTTGCTAGGATGTCACTATGCAGACGGCAAAACTTGAACCAGATAGATTGTTAGAAAAACTTAACATTTGGGTTATATTTTGTGTGTTTTATTGGTGCACCCCAGTACTATTGAGGTAAAATGCTTGCTTCAGGATCTGATGTCTGTGAGTTCAAACCCAGCCAAGGTTGACGGATTTTTACTGAGCGATAAAAAGCTGTATCCCAACTTCTTTCGGAGGGGAAGTAAAGCACACATGTTGATTGTAGCATGTAAAATACCCCTGTATGGCATGTGAATTTACTTTTCCGGCAAAATTTTTAGGCTCTTTCATGCTCACTCATAGAAATCCATAGGGTTGGTGGGCTAATAACCCACTTCACTTGAAATTAACTTATCACAGAAACTGCAACAAGGAATAGCCAGAGTGGCGAAGCTTTGTTGCAACCCTATGCTCCATATTGAGAGTTAAATGAATTAATTAATTATTCAATTAATCAATGTGATATCCAGATGATTAGTAGTGTGCTGGTTGGAAAAGAGGAGATCTAAGGTTGAGGTTGAAGAACCCCACTGAATTTGGTGATATCATTTGGCCCATTCCCTGTGAAGTGCAACGGGTTTTCTTTGTCTGTCTTAATGTTTTTGCTATGAGACCAATGTATTGAGCTTATCGCTGGTTGCATTCCATTTCATAGAGGAGGTTTTCTGTATTATGTGTGTGGTGGCCCTTACAAAGTAAATAATTGTTTGTATATGACCTGAACAATCATAAAATGCTGTTTATAATTAGTGCTGGCTCTAGAACATTAGACTAAAAAAAAAAATTATAGTGAATGTATTATTTTTGATAAAATTTGATTTTCAGAAGAAAAAAAGCTCTAGCTATATATTAAGTGTTATGTGTATATAGGTAGTAAATGAATATGTGTTGTTAAATAACACTCGGTTTTACTTATTGTTTTTACCAAACTTTAATTTCTGTTAAAAAAACTTTAAAGGCTACAGTCGATACAAGTATGTGTTTTCAACCATAATTTTAAAAATAAATTATAATGTTATTTCATTGTTTAACAGGAAGAAGCCAATTACAATAAATTGTCCATTTCTTGGGTGGATTTACAAACATCAGTTGGAAGCTGTGTTAAACAGCGATTGATATTACGTCTGAAGAACAAAAGTGATCTCAATGAGGTATGCAAATATTATCCTGTAAGTAAACATACAAACTGTAATTCAGCCAATAAAATTCAAGATATTAGTGACCAAGCATCATATACAGCGAAGGAAGGAATACATCGCACACGAATGCAAATTAATTCTTCTTCAAGTGAACTTATGTCTGATAATTGGGTGACCAAAGAAGTTGAAGGCAAACACACAAATCCATGTATAGTTGCTACTAAGAAACTCAAAGCAAAAGGGTTTCCAAACAAAGAGAAGTGTGAAAACATACAGTGTAGTGCTAGTTCTTCTATTTTAAAATGTCCAACCTGTTGCAAGGTGTTCAAATACAAAGCTAGTCTTAAAAAACATGTTTCGATGCACTCTTTCAACGAGTTTCAAGATGAATGTGAAAAGGACCAAAATATTGTTTTTAAAGACTTTGTTGTGAATAACTCTATTGACAGAGGTTCTTCTGGACGAAAATCTATGCCAATGAAATCAAGACATACACTTGGTGTGATCACACTGAACGAACACAAATGTTTAATCTGTGGGAGGTGTTTCAAAGCAAAGAATGTGTTGCAATATCACATACAGACACACACAGAAGGTAGGATTTATATGTGTAATGAATGTGGGAAGAGTTTTAATGTAAAGAGTATTTGGCAATCTCACATTCAGACACACACAGGAGGAAGGATTTATACATGTAATGAATGTGGGAAGATTTTTAATGCAAAAAAGGTGTTGGAAATTCATTTTCAGACACATACAGGAGATAGACCTTATAAATGTGATAAATGTGAGAAGACATTTGGGTTTAAAAGCCACCTGAAGCGCCACATGCTCATTCATAACAGACAAAAGCCATACAAGTGTGCGGAATGCGGCTATCAATTCAGAGTGAAATGGAATTTGAAAGTTCATATGGCGAATCATATTGGACAGAAAGAGAAAGTTTGGAATTGTCCAGAATGTGATGAGAGTTTTGAATCATTCACCTGTCTAACCAGCCACAAAGCCCTTAACAAAGTTAAGGAACCTCATAAGTGTGTAAAGTGTGGACACTTTTTCAAATCAATAGAAGCATTGTTGGACCATCAGAGTCATGTTCATGTATCAAGATCCTTTCATTGTAGTATTTGTGATAAGAGTTTTAAAATTAAATACCATCTAAACCGGCACTTGCTTCTCCATTCAAAGAAGAAGCTGTTAAGTTAATTGGACATTTCCACCAGAAAGGGGTTATGACCCTGCACTGTTTAAATGGGAGAAAGGTGTTCTTGATAAACAATAACTGTTTCCAATCAGGAAACTCACTCAAGCTGATCAGCTATGGTTTGTGAGCTACACAGTTGTCTGAAGAGGGATTATTTTATATTAATCTAAACTTTTGTCACTCCATTTTGATTGTTGATAATGTTGTTACTTATAAAATAGCTTAATTCATGATTCAAATACTAAACTCTTGATAATTTTTTTAATTTTTTGTGTGCAAATTTTCTGGATTGTGGCCTACCTGTGCACCCATCCAAGAATTTATTTTTGATTTGAATTGTTTGGCAATATATAGACTAGGCTTCACTTTTTGATTATTTAACAGTGAAGCTCCCTATTTTCATCAACCCAGATAAATTAGAGTATAATTTACTTTAAAAATTATATTTACATGTCATTTCATAAATGCTTTAGGAAACCTACTTTGGTTGTAAATTTTAAAAAATTACCAAGATCAAATATTGGTGTTTCTTGGATTAATTTATTCTTTGATGAACTAATGAGAAGTTCACTCATATAAATTATGGTAGTGGTACTTAAGAAATAAAAGTTTTTCCCGTTACTAAAAGTTTTCACTATTTTTAATATTGATGGAAAAGCCCAGTTTACAGAGAGATAAAAAAATTTTTATTTCTTTCAGCTTGGTTGTGAACTTTTCATTTATTGTTTTCATTATGTTCCTCCAAAGCTTAATGTCTTAGGTTAAGTGTAATGAGAGATGAGACTGTATTTTTAAATAAAAAATAGACTTTGCAATATAAACATTAATTTTAATCATGTACCTCTTATTAGAGGGGAAAATATATACTCCACTCTTGTGCATTGGTATAACTCTCTGTTATGAGAATTTAAAAATTTCCACTTTACTCTTGTTTATAATCTGCTCACTCTACAGACTGATTATATATTTTTGTGATTGCTATCAGTCCAAGGGTTAGGTCACATCTTATTTACCCTTGAATGCCTAAAATGCAATAATGTTTTCCTGATTTACCATCATATAAGTAATCAAAATAATATAGCATTCTTAAAATAACATCAACATGGCCACCACATCATATTGCTGTCACTGAATATAATCAGTTATAACATATCTCACCCATTAGGGATAGAGGGAAAAGATTTTTATTTTAAATTGTAGATAATAAACTTATAATCTTTGTTCATAAAACTTTGATAAACACACCATATTTTTAATCATGGCACATCAAATTCTAAAAACTATTGTTTTACATTATTGTATCTAAGTTTGGCTCTAAATAACAAACGAAAGAACGTCATAAAAAATCCTTTAAATAAACTATTTAGCTAACATCATTTTTGATTGGTATCATTAAAATTATTGTGTTTATGAAAAATACAGGTTGTAGTTAGAGCGAATTATGAGCTCCATATGTTGTCAGAGATAAAGCTACAGCTAATATATAACGTATACCCCATCTCTTTTAATATGGTGTTCAAATCTTTGAATCTCATATTTACTTTCTTCTCCATTAATTGACTAAACATTGATGACTCATTTTTGTTTTTCGGGCATAAAGATAAAGGTTGAAAATGGAATTTCACAAGATTAAATTATGGAAGAGATAATTCACACTGTGGGAGTAAAATCTAAGAGCAGCATATGGTAAAATATCCAAGAAGCAGCAAATACTATATTTAAGACCTTAAAATAATCAAAGTATTATGAAATATATGTCAAAACATGCTTTAAGAGTAACATGAGCATCACAGAAAATGATACAAGAATTTTACAGCTATATAAAATTTGTAAGATAAATACCCTTAAAAAGCGAAATAAGATATTTTGTTACTGTAGAGTCCTGATGAGTTTGAGAAGAAATTGTATTTTCTGTGGAAAGAGAGAGAAAATAAAGCAACGCGGAATCTCTTAACAGATGTTACGAAATGGTTGATGATGCACAATTGCTACTGAAAACAAGTTAAATAGATTTCATTGTGAAAGAAATACAATAAAACCATTATTATTATTATTATTTTTTTCTGAAAAATTACTTTAATCTTTCAAAATATGGACAGCTGGAAAGATAGGGGTGACAAGCGATGGCATCAGATTACTAATTTACAATCAACAGCAACTGCAGCATTTCAGAAAATGTCTGATTATCTAAATTCGCACCTAATTAATCATTATTAAATACATTGTTTTTATCTTGCCAAATAAGGACTATGCGATTCCAAATACATAGCTCAGAAAATTAATGACAAACTTAAATCCTATTTTGGAGCAAATCAAATGACAACAAAACTCAACAGTAAAAAAGGTTTGGTTCTCTTCTTAAATAGAATTTTGACTGTTGAACTGCTTGCATTTCCAATTAATAATTAATAAACAATTAAATATTTTATAGAAAATGTGGTATTGTTGTATCTCTGTTAGATAATTCTTACCAAAGCCCAAGAAACTAGACCACTTTTTGACTGTTGCATAGTAATAACCTCCAACCTTGACTTTGTCATAAGTCTTAAACTAACTTGAAGATGAAGGGTTTAGCAAATTAACGTCAAGTTAGCACCTATAAATATGTCCATAACAATAGTTTTTATCTTCAAAAATAATTGCTTAGGGGTTTTCATATAACCTATTCTCCATTTGAACTGAAAAGAAAAAAAAGGAAATTTTGAATATTAAATATGTAAATATTTAAATTAAAAGGAACAGCACACTTTTTATCCTTAGCTGCAGCATCCTGTCCAATTTTATGTGAAGTTTACAGTTCGATTTAGCTGCAATCTGTACATTTCAAAAAAATTATTATTAAAATGGTGTCAATTGAAATTTACACATGTTAGCTAAATCAAAGGATTTTTTTATAATGTTATTGTTTTAGTCAGTTATTGAAAGCCAAACAAATAGCTACTGTAAGGCAAAACCTATTTTTTAGAGTTTGACCGGCATTAATTAAACTATAGATTTTATAACAAAGTTTCATGAACAAAGGTTATTTATAGGTATACTATCTAAAATTTAAAATAAAATTCACTCCTCTAGCACTAATGGGTGAGATGTTGTAGTTTTTTATGCATTAACAGCAGTATGGTGGGGTGACCATGTTGATGTCATAATATGGCACCCGCACCACGATTTTTTTTAAGGCTGTTTTATTTTGATTACCTAAATGAGGGTTAGTCAGGAAAACATTATTGTATTTTTGGCATCCAAGGATAAATGAAATGTGACCAAAGCATGGGCTACATGTATTGAAATGTGCTTGTGTTGGTTTATATAGTTAATGTGCACAAATTGTCATATTTTCTTTTGTAAACTATTGTTGGTGCCTTATTTGATATTTTAGATATGTAATGTGATTTGCTAACTGTGAACACAATCACATTACTCATTAATGAAATAGATAAACACTAGTGTTTTTTAAGGGTTTACTAGGCTACTTTATTAAATTTGTATATTTTGTAAAAATAAAGTTTTGGATATAGCTGTTTTTCCTCTTGACTTGGTTTGTGTATTTAATATGTACAGTTCAGAATGAGCCTGGGACAAACAAACCATATACTATGGTCTGGCTACAGCTTTTGTAAGATGTTTGGATTCATGTTCTTCCCTCTTGTTCTTGTTTTGATCAAGTGGCCACAGCTAGGTTCAATTATTATTCCTAACTAGGTATTAAATGGTTCAGCTCTTGAGTACCTACTCTATTTTCGCAATTTCTTCATTTAACAACCATAACCTCTTTCAATTCCAAGAAAGTGTGTACCTTGGTACCTATTCATTATTAATAAATGCATACCATGAAATGAATATAGGGGACTTAAAATTAATTTCTAACTTTCAGTACCTATGCAAGAGCTTTGTACTTTTTAAGTCTACTGGCCAACAGGATGACAAATTTTGTAACTATCTAGTATCGTGCAGACAAATTAACATAATGGTGCGCTTCGTGAAAACAAAAATTCTAAACAAATGGTTTAATCATGTTTCAGATCTACACTTCTAAACAAAGCTTTTTTATTTTACTTGTAGCTTATTTACGATATCCTTAAATTAGTTTAAGATTAGGGGAAATTTAGAACAAAAAAAAAAACGGGCAGAATATTAGAACCAGTTCATCCCTATTCTTAACAATAAGAAATATTCAAACATATAGTAGAATTTTCTTTAATCAATGAATTAATGATAGATAAGGCCAACCTTGGTGGTTGCATGGTAAAATATCTTGCTCTCATAATATAGTTTATTGCCAATGACATGGAGACCAGGGTTTGAATCCTAGTCAGATGTACTGAGAGAGTTTTTTCTTAAATGATCCCAATATCAATGCAAATGCAAGCACATTTCCTAAAAATTCTAACTTTCTCATCCTTACACTGTTATTGTAAATATGTGGGTATCCTGAATGAGTATTAATACATGGTGCATTAAAAAAATAGAGATTTTAGCAATTGACCTCCCAAAGAATTACATTGCTCCAATTACCGATGATGTATCCATTAAAGGATTTATGAACATTTATGCTTATACTTCAGCTATAAATTTTACCAATCAAAGAGCTTGAAAATTACCTGACATTCAAGACTGTAAAGGGGGGAGGGGGGTTTGGGGGTTCAAACCCTCACGAAATTTTATGAACAAAATATATATAGCTTTATTTATGATTCACACAATATCAAAATTAAAATACAAATTAGGGGGCTGTGTTACCATAAAAAGCACTTCAAAGAGCTTCTAGAGGTGTTAAATATTTAGAAATGCTCCTAGTCTTCAGCATTTTGGGGGTTATTTTACCATAAAAAAACTTCATAGAGCTTCAAAAGGTGTTTAGTATTTTTTTTAAATTCCAAGCCTTCAGCAGCTAGGGGTTTATCTTACCATAAAAAACCCCACTTCAGAGAGCTTCTAGAACTGTTTATCATTTAGAATTTTTTTTTCCAACTTCCAGCAATTGGGGGATGTGCCTACCAAANCCCCCCTCCTGAAATTATCGGCTGGCTACAACCTTGCTGACAGTACACAACTCTTGTATATCCAAGTGAAATTTAGTTTATATTATAAATAATCTAGCTACACTATCCCTTAAAAGTGTCAAATTTAAATAAAAGGATTAACATTAATCAATAAGTATGCGAGTAAAACAAGAAATCATTGCTTATATGAAAGTGGTACATAAAAAGTGAACCGGGCTAACTCTATTCAACGGTATCAAGTGAAGTGTTGGTAAGTAGGCTATTTGGGAGTAAGCTGGGCTTGACTGAGTCTTGACTCAGGTAGATGCTCAGGCTTAGGATTTGTGTTGAGAACATTATTGGCTCAATGATTATGAGCTTGTACAAAGTTAATTTTGTGTTTTATTGTTTGCCTGGTGATTGTATGCTTACTATTTACTCTATTCTGGAATCTATACTCTTTTAGGGAATGCCAGGCCTCCACCGTGGTTCGGATTCCACGTTAAACTGTGGGTCCTCCATTTTATCTCACAATCACCCTCCCATTACACATTAGCATAAGTGCGTATAACCCGAACGGGTAGTAAGACGCGGTGCTAATAATAATATACTCTTTTAACAATTATTTCTATACTCGTTGGGATGCTTTTTGTGAAATGTGCTGTTGAAGAGTTTGCAAGATGAGTGATCCAACAAATAGGCTAGTGAAGTGTTGTCAAGATCATCAATTGAGCAAATTGGGTTTTGAATAAAGAGGAGCCTAAGGCATAAATAAAGAAGTTAATTTCCTATTCAGCTGGTAGAACATGCATGACCTATTGAAAAACTGAATAAATTATAACTTAATGCAAAAGAGTTGTATATACTCTTCATTTTCCCAAAAAAGTATCGAGTATGTCTTACTTGATTTTACTATGAAGTAGCTTGTAAGCATAGTAGAACCAATCAAGGTAAGACTGCTACTTTTTAAGGTAGACTGAGTGTAGACCTTAACTACTGCATTGACTTCTCTCTTAATTGTGTAAAAACCTGCTTCGGTGGTCACATGGTCTAAAGCAAGGGTTGGTGACTGGTTAATCTTGCAGAAATTTTCAGTCGATCATGTAAAAAAAAACTACATAGTCATTAAAAGTCAAACTTTGGATCTTTTAAGGTCGCAAATACATCAAGTACTTTCAAATAATATCCCAGCGTGAGACCAAAATTACCTTGATGTTACTTAATATGAAATTGTACATTTTATATTTATTCTTATTTGTTTCTGTAGTGTCTGAAATAGATAGGCACAGGATACTCGGTTTGGAACTACAGGCTCTCTATTTATTTAACAGTAATATTCAGAAGAACATATTTTGTTTACCAGTACTTGGATCTACTCACGATCACAACCCGTTTACTTCCATTTCTCTGCCCCACTCTAACTCTAGTCAAGTACATAACTGGTACAGGCCTAGTCATCTCACTGCCATAGTCAAATCACAACACTCTTCTCTTCTCAGATTTTTTTTTCTCTATTTATTGCATACCTATGACACTTAAACATCAAAAACCTTACTAGGTTTAGGTATTCTGTCTGACCTTCTCACCACTAGGTCCCCTGTATCTATACCCTTTTGTCTAGGTTTTGATATTCTAGCTGATGATCTCAGCACTGGTTCCTCTGTATCGATATCCTTCTGTTGGTTCTCTGTTGACTTAGATTTTCTTTCGCTCCCTTGCTTGCTACCCCTTTTCAATTTCCTTATGCCCTTCTGTTTCCTGATTTTCTCTAACATTCTTGCTTTCCCAAGGCAACCCTGACCCTAGAAGGATTGGCTGGTTCTCCACGCATGTCATACCATCACTCCAGTTTGCCCTTAAATGATCTGTGTGGCAATACCTAGTACCATCCTTAATCTTGACCATATATATCACTGGACTATCTTACTCCCACAACCTGGAAGCCAATTTTCTACCTCACTTCTGACCGTTTTCACCCACACCTTATGACCTAATGTAAAACTTATTATCTCACCTCATTTCTCACTTTTTGCTCTACTAACTCTCATTCTCCCTATTCAAGCTCGGTTTTAAAAATGATAACACTGTTCTTGGTTTTCTCCCCAAAAAACAATTCTTCCAGGGTTTTCTTTGTGACTGAATGGGGCGTATTATGGTACGAGAATAAGATTATCCACCTTGTGTTGAAACGATCTATTAAGCCCTTCCTTACCCTCCTGCAATGTCAACTTGAGCAATAATTTCCTAACCTTTTTACTGTTTTTTCTGCTGCCCCATTTGATTTTGGTTGGTAAGGGGGACTTATCATATGTCAAACTCCGTTTTGCCTCAAAAACAACTCAAACTCTTCAGACGAGCTGTGGTCCGTTATTACCAGTAACTCTGGTAATCCGAACATTGCAAAATATGTTCTAAGCCTCCCATTAGTCACTTGCAAGGTAATTGAGTTCATAATAAACACTTCCACCCATTTTGAGCGAGCATCACATAAGATTAAGAAATTCTGTCCCTTTATTTGTGCAAAATCCATATGGACACACTCCCAAATTCTCATAGCCCATGGCCAATGTTGTCCTGGAATGGGTTCCACACTATTTAACATGCTTTGGCATGCTTCACAATTTTTACTTATTTCCTCCAAACTACTATCAAGATTTGGCTACCACATAACTTTTCGCTAATATTTTTGATCAAACAATTCCTGGATGGTTTTCATGTAGCAGCTCCAACACCCTGGTTTGTAACACTTTTGGGATCACTACCCTATTTCCCCAGGTTACACAGTTTTGTTCCACTGATAAGTCCTCCTATCTAACAAAGTATGGCTAAAGACTTTCATCAGTACAAACACTCGGCCATCTGTATTGAGTAAAATCATACACTTTCGACAAGATCAGATCACAGAGCGTTACGTCACCCACTTCTTTACTTGACAACGGCGACTTGTCTACCATTTAAAAATGCAAACAGGCTTGTTCATCCATCTCCGCCAACGGTAATCGACTCAACCCATCTGCATTTCCCATCTTATCCCTACTCCTCTATTGAATCTCACACTGACACGATACCAAAATTATAGCCCATCTAGTCAACCTAGCTTCTGTCATTATTGACACTCCTGCCTTAAAATCCAACATTTTTGCCAATGTTTATGGGATGTGAGCAAGGTAAATTTGCAACCAACTAGGTACATGTGAAACTTTTTAAGGCCAAATATAATAGTACTCGCTTCCTGCTCTACTTGTGCATAGTTTTGCTCACTCTTTGTAAGTGTTCTTAAGCCAAAATAAATAGGAAGCTCCTCCCCATTTGGCATTACATTTGAAATTTCTGCACTGACTCCATAAGGTGAAGCATAGCATGCCATTATAATAAGCTTAGCCAGATCATAATGAGTAATCACCTGATAATTTAAAAGCATTTCCTTTACCTTTTTAAAAACCCTCTTACAGTTCTCTGTCCACTTTCAAGGCTGTTTCACCTCTAACAGCTCATGCATTGGTTTAAGCACTGTGGACAAGTCTGGCAAAAAACAGGAATAGTAACCAATAAATCCTAAACATTATCTTAGCTGAGAAACGTCCATCGGTGCAAAAGTTTCCCTGACTGCTTTGAGTATACTTTCTGTGGGATGCCTCCCTTATTCATTTACTTTGAACCCCAAAAACTCAATTTTCTTCTTATTAAACACACATTTACTTTCTTTAACTTTGATTTTATATTGATTCAGTCTAATTAAAACCCTTTTGCAATTTCTTTACATTTGTCTAGGGTTGATTCAAAAATGATCAAATCATCTAGATATGAGATAGTCTTAGGTAATCCTAACAGAACTTGTTCCATGACAGAGTGAAAAATAGCTGGCGCCAAAGCCACTCCAAAACTTAACTTCATATATTGGAACAGCCCCACACGGGTATTGATAGTCAGTAGGGGCATAGATTCCGGACTAAATTCCAACTGTTGGTATGAATTTCTGAGATCTATCTTAGTATATCACTTACTCCCCGGCAACAATGTAAATATTTCTGAAATATCATGTAATGGATAGTGATCTGTGACACTTTTGGCGTTAATGGTAATACTATAATCCCCACACAGGCCGATTCCCTTATCCACCTTTTCAACCAATACCACTGGTGTAGCCCACTCATTGTGCCTCACTTGAACTAAGATGTTTTCTTCTAGTCTAGACGGATCTACTTCCACCAACTATCTTTTAGCGTAAGGAACTGATCTTGCCTTACAAAATTTTGGGTTCGCGTCTTGTTTCTAAGCAATTTACACTTGAAAATTTTGAATGATGCCACCTTGTAATTTAATACAGTTTGGAAAGTCCTATTTGACCTACCATTCTCCTTGACCTATCATCTCCTTCCTATTTAATTTGATGCAGGTTGTAATAATTAAAACGCTAGCCTGATAAGAAATGTCTATACGCCATCGTTAGGGTGACACTATTGTAATAATTAATTATATTATTTTATAAATTAAAAGTTCTGGTGTTTTTTTTATAGTCTTTTATTTTAATTTTAAATGAATGAACTGTTTACTTTTAGCTAGATAGCGCAAGCATTTTATATTTTGATAAAAGCCCGACTATTGCGTTAAATGAATCTTGGCTATACGTCTTCTTGTCGAGAAGGAAGGATCACCAGCAGTGAGGAGATGTGCGCACTTCAAGGGGTATATCAAGCGACATTTCCTTCTCGAAGCTTCCTAAAAGAAAAGGGGTGAGGTTCATCCAGGTGCGTCTCTTTCCACGGAAAGTGCGTTGTCTTTTTAAATAGAGACGTAAAAGGATTTCACCACACCTTACAACTCGACAGTTCAACACAAATAAATCTTACTGCCCACTTGAATATTAAATATCGTAATTTTGAATATAGATTTAAATAATAACATATTGATATGTATAATTTCATATCATTACAAGTACATTAAAAATGTTAAAAAAAATCTCATAATGAGACATAAACCAAATGAGCCACTCTATAAAAGTGACTCAAATAGCATTTAAAAGATTCACCTGGGGTATAAAACGGAGTAAATAAATAACTCCATCAGCACTAACGCGCAATAAAATCGTAGGTCACCTTTAAACTCAGGAGTCAGGTGAATTAGGGCACATTTTCGACAATCCACCAAAATGTGGTAAACACTAAGGGGAGCATCGCAAAATTCCCACACTGGAGGTGGATCCTCTCTCAGTAAAAATCCGTGGGTTATAAATGTATGCCTGACGCGGAGTCTCGTCACGATTACCTCCTCCCTCATATACTTTTGTATAGAAAGTAACGTGTTAAAAATGACAAACAAAACATTTTAGTACGTACAATCAATCAAACCCTTAGAATGATTCCAAACCATGATTACCAGTTCTGATAAGTTCTTATAATGTGTGGCAGATATAGACTTACTGCGACACCAACACCTGAGCTGCCCCAGCGAACGTAGTGCATTGGCTTTGGAAGACAACACGAGCCAACTTCTATCTCATGAGCCGGTAGACGAAGAACTGAGCGAGGGGTCAGTTCAGGAGAGGACAACTGGTCGGCGAGCGCTCGGAGTCAGGTGGTGCGATGTGTAAACATCCCTTCCCCTTTTTTGTACTCGGAATAATCATGGCCAATTCATCTAGACTCATTGGTATAAATACGATCTGGTTCTTGGTTCCCGTTACCGTTTTTGTAATCACCACTCGTCGCAGACACTGATGTCAGAGATACTTTAGACTTCGTAGAGAAGACCGTGATGGTTGTGGAGTCTGAATCATCTCCTCGCTGCAGATCGAGCTACGGTGCTAATCATGAGTATTGAGAGACGTAGTTGATTATGTCCCCGTGCCCTTAAGGCGTAGTTTCTGTTAGTGGAGCTGTGAGCTCTATTATACAATGTTAGTTGTGATGATCATTTTATATTTCCTTAAGGCATAGTTTATTATAGTGCGCCATGTGCACTATCTTTGTACGTCTATTAGTCTTTTTCGCAAATATTGGGGTCGTAAACAGACATCATAGTCTGTTTGACCATGCTGTGGCTATAAAACAGCGTAAAAATTAATAGTGGAGGATGCCAGGTTATCTGTTGCTTCGTTTCACGACCTAATTGGGTCTGTAAGGTCACACCAGTCTTTTATATTCCGTTCATGATAGGTTTTTACCTGGATGACAGTTCGAAAATCATATGTTTAGGTTTTGGGTTGCCAACACTTGTAAAAGATCACAGTTTTGTTATAAATGTAATGTAAAGATCTTTAATTACCTGTTTATATTACATATAAAATAAAGTAAACTTACGTTTTCTCAAACTATTTCATTTTTAAAAATAATTTCCTTTTATCCAACTCGAAACAATATTTTAAACATAATTAAAAGTACTTATTTTTCGTTTTGGAACGTTACTGATTTTGTGTAATATAATGCACATATCAAAATCTTTTAATACAAGCATTGTATTTACTTGTAAAAGAGAAAATTGTTGTCATTTTTTTTATATACAATCAATGATTTTATTATTATTTTATCGTATTTTGAAATATTTAACTGAATAAAATATTTTCATCAACTGCGTGTCTGCATCACTGTAAAAAAACTTGTTTACCGTTATGTTCAATCATATGGTTAAGATTCATCAGTCGCCATTTTGAAGCTATGTCCGTTAGAAGTTTTTGTGAAAGTGGTGTAAATATATTTTTTAAGGGGATTAAAACTATAAATAAACTTTTGTGTCCGACCTCAAATAAATATATAAATAATATTGGCCTAAATTACTGTGTTTAACTATCACATTAATATATTACCATATGTTTTAATTACGATCATCCAAAGTGATAGATATCAGCTGTTGGCGTAGTGATATATTAGGGATTACTTCTAGTAACATTTCGATCTATTATCCAGGTAAACTTAGCTCGTGAATGACTTATAGGTGTCTAAGTCTGTACTGATTTGAGGTGAGCAGCCTGTGGAAGTGCTACTAATCCATAGTAGTGGATCACAGGGTTATTTTTTTATGTACGGCCTCTTTGAGGTGCCTATTGATCGAGTTTGATCACTATATTGATTAGAGTTATCATCCCCGTTGCAAAGTAACTTAATGTTTATACTATTGATTGCACTGGCAGTACTATTTAGGAATTGTCCAGCCATAGTGTTAATTACTTCTAGATTCCTGGTGATTTGCCCCTGACTTGGTGTGATAGATCTGTTTCTCTTCAAGGAACAAATTACATTATGATATCTAACTATTAGTAATGTGCCTATAGCCTTTAATGTAGTAAACAGTAGGGTCTAAGGGTACAAGAAGAGGGCCATAGCGACACACCATCCCTAATGGATCGAAGCTTGTTCTGAGCAGGGGTCAAAACCCACGGCTCGTGCCAGGTGCGTAAGACTCCACGCCAAACATAGCCCTTTCAATCTAGAAACATGACACCCAAGCTCGCCTCAGGAACAAGATGGACCACCTCCTTGGCTGACTGGTCCACCAGCTCATTTCCGGATAGACCAGCTTAACCAGGAATCCAGCAGAAGGCTAAAAGTGTGTTTAATAAATCGATTTTTAAAATTTGCTAGTGCATCATCTGCACGATGGGATTCCAGGAGTATAAAGTGTACAATGCTAACAGAGAACTCATGGAATATATACAGATGAGAACAAAACTGTGACAGTTACGATATACAAAACAAAAAGATTTAAAAATGGCGTACAATTCAGCCGTAAAAATACTAGTTTCTTCCAGTAAACTGAATTTAAAATAGGATCCTTCCACAACAAACGCACATCCCATGGAAGCTCAAGATTTAGAGTCCTCAGTGTATATGCGTTTAGATCCCTGAAAGCGAGTGGAAAGGAGCTCGTTAAAGGTCCTCTCTTATATAATAGGTGGAGTGGTCGCTGAAGGAAACTTGGCAAAATCGAAATGCCATTGAGGTAGGCGCATCGTCCATGGATAAACTCGACCTGGAGATGTGAAGATAGCCTTTGGCAGGACTATCCCACACGTGTCAAAAATAGATAGCATCCAGATCCCAACCGGCCTTGAACTACGCCATTTTGTTTCATACAGGGCACGGTTGGTTGGATGGAACACAGAGAGGTAAGCAACATGCTTTGTCATGCAGTGTAGTTTTGTTACGTAAGATACCAGAATATAGGAGCCCTAAGAGTCATATCAAGGTTCCATTATCAGCATTCCAAGAGCAACCGCTAACCACCTTAAGCAAATTCAGTGCTTTGATACACCTCACTTTCAATTCTTTGATATGTGGAATCTTAGATAGTTTAAAATCAAATAAAAGTCCCAGGAATCTTACGCTCTCTGAGACTGGTAAAAAAAACGTGGTTTATTAAAATATTGGATGCTGGCTGTATTCCGCGTAATATAATATGGAAGTGGACGACCGTCGTCTTGGCTGCAGAGAAGCGAAAGACATTACTCGATGCCCACATACATAGATTGTTGACAGCGAGCTGTATCTGCCGTTCAGCTCTGTGAAGACTTGAATAACTCCAATAAATTGCGTAGTCATCCACGAAAAGGCATGAACGAACAGGTGAGAGCACGTTATCAACAATGCTATCTATTGCAATGGCGAACAAAGTACTACTCAAAGTACTGACTTGAGGCACCCCATTTTCTTGAATAAAATCATCGGATAAGGTATTGTCTATCCTTACCCGGAAGTGTATATCTTACATAAAATTATCTATAAAAACAAGCAGGTTCCTTCGGAACCCCCAGTTAAAAAAGGTCTTTAAAATCCCGTACTGCCAGGTGGTGTCGTAGGCCTTCTCCAAATCAAAGAAAACCACTAAAAGGTGCTGTTTATGGAGAAAAAGGTCACAAATAGCCGTTTCAATACGGATGAAATGATCCAACGTGGATTGGCTATGGCGAAAACGACATTGAATATCGGATAACAGATTGCGGGATTCTAAATACCATATAAATAGTTTATTGATAATTTTTTTCCAATATATTATTTACACAAATAGTTAAGGCCATCGGTCTATAGCTAGTTTGCTCTAATTTATCCTTGCCACTTTTATGTATAGCGATAACGGTTGCTTTCCCCCACAGTGCTGTGAACTGACGAGATTCACAAACACTATTGTAGAGGTCTAAAAGAAACGCTCATCCAGCAGGGGGCAGCTGGCACAATATTTCATAATGAATATCATCAGGGCCGGAAGCTGTGCTGCCCACCTGGGAAAAGGCATAGGTCAGTTTAATTATAGTAAAGGTTAAGTTATGATCCTACACCTGACTTCAACCAAAATCAATAGTATAGCACTTGATGCTCAATTTATGCACTGCGAACTCGTTAGAGTAGATTGCAGTGACGGAAAATGCATAGAACATAGAGCACAATACATTTAAGACCTCCACCGGGGAAGAGACAAGTGAACCGCTAGACATGAGGGCAGGTATATTGTTTATTGTGTAGTTGCTACTACGTAAACTACGAATACTTTTCCAAACCTTAGTTGTGGGAGTGGAAATTGTAAAGATAGAAATAAACTGTGTTCAAGACTCTCTTCTGCTTTATCGAATGACAGGGTGAGCTCGAGCACGTAGAATCCGTAATGACTCCAGATTCTCCAAAGTAGGACGTCGATGAAAGAGACGTAGGGCTTTTTGACGTTCAGAAATAACCAACCGACACAACTCATTCCACCAGGGAACAGGATGGGGGCGCGTATTTGGTGAGGATTTAGGGATGGTAGCCCTCACCGCCACGATAACCTTTGAAGTAAAATGCCCAGCCCTAACATCGTCAGGAGAATGGAGTTCATCAAATACGGTGAGCTCACGGAATTTATCCCAGTCAGCACGTTTAAGCACCCATTAGGGTACCCATGCTGTACTGGGAGGATCTTGAAGTGATGAAAACCACCCTTACAAAGACTGCAGGATGAAAAGGGTGGTAGTAAATGTCTGATAGCCTGTACAATAAGATTGGAAAGGCCACCACATATTTTCGTCCATCCTTTTCAGTTTCTTCTTATTAAGGCATTGCGACAGTGTAAGTGGTTGGGGTATGGGCGTTGGATCTCTATTGTGCGCCAAGCGTTTTGGGCTTAAAATAATTTATTTCGGGATGTTTATTTTTTGGAACGCCGTGATAAATTATCAACACACCGTAGGCTCACCGTGTTTTCTTGCTCTGATTAGATCGTTGACTAAATCCACAATATTGGATCCACGGAGAGGCTTATCCTGAATAGTCACTTCCCCGTTGGCGTCCCAAGAAATACCACCTCGGGAAATAATATGTTCTAGTAAAAGTTCGGCTTTTTTTACTTGCCTGTACGGGTACAGTATTGATTACAGAAGGGTTGGGAGGAACATACAGTTCAGGGGTGGTTGATACGATATTTTAATGCGGTGGATGGTGCTAAAGTTTAGATAGCGCTATAATACTTGTTGGTATAAAGTAAATTTAAGATTGTCGTCAAGTTTTGAAGTGAGGATTTTTTCCATTTACTTGTCCAGTTCGGAGACTACTAGATTTGTGGCCAATGCCACTTGTTGATGGTGTTTCTCGTAATGGTGTAATGTTTCAGGGCTTTCATGTGTTCCATTATTTATTTGTTGAATAAGGAACCTAGGAGACCACTGATTAAAGGGTCTAAGAGTAAGGGCATGAACGCTACTCCTTTCAGAACGAGTAGTCGTCTCTTCTTCTTCCAGCATTCTTCTCATTTTACCAGCTTGTGCAACATATGCTTGTGAGCACGTAGCTCTGTCATCTGCGCATTTTCAACTCCCTTTTAAAGTTCTGTAGGCACACTTGCAAATAAAGTCAATCAGTTTCTTTTCTGCCTTTTTCAGCAAGGTTATACGTTGCTGTGGATTCATGCAATGCATCGCACGCAACAGAGGGGCTTGCGTCAGCACTTTGCGACTCATGGTTATGCAATGATCTTTAATCGGGAAGTGTCAGTGTTTTTTTAAAAATTTTATGTGGTAGGTACATGCAGCACCCAACATTTGTGCGAGTTCTATATCTGAACCATTCGGGTGTATCTTGCTTGGAATATAACAATATGTATTTGTGGGGAGTACTTGTATCGTCAACGTATCTTGTAAAACACGGGGATTTTCAGGACAAACTTGACGTGCAAAGTGTTGAATCTCAGATTTATCCCAGGGCTTTTTAAAAAGCACTATATAATGCGCCTTTGAATAAATGACTCTTTGCCCCTTGTCCTGGTGTAATAAATTTTTGTAAGGTAAATTACGCTAATATTTATGGTGGCATCCTTTGGTGAAAAGATCGATGACCACTGCATTGGCTTCACGCATCAGGTCATCCAGAATAAACAGCTGTGGAGCATCATCACAATTATCATCCATTTCCTGCAAGCTCTTACAGAATATGATGCGGGGACTTGGCTCGTCTGGTTCGAATCTCTGTTGCCATAAAGCATAATACCGGGTAATTTTATCAAATTTAACATTACATATTGTGTAAAAGGGATGGATAAGGTCGGATACAAAATGTGACTTTCCACAGCCGGAAGGTCCTCTTAGGATGGCCAAAAATGGATGTTTCAACTTGTCCAGAATGTTTGAGACTGAGCCTATGAGTTAAATGAACTTGTATTTATAAGATAGGAAGGAGGGAATGTAGACGTTATAACACAGACCCCACAGTTTTTATAATATTTATCTACACAAACGTAAAAGTTATAGAATATAGTTTCACGATGCGGTTCTCTCAACACACGTTTGCGATTTGTGATTTAAATAGTATAAAATTTAAACACATACATGTTATTTGATATTATTTTGATTTAGAAATGACATAAATCATTTTGTTTAGTAGTAGAAAAAAAGTATATGCTTGAATGTTGTATTGAATTTATATGTATCATAACAAAATTGACATATTGGCACACACACGTCTTAGCCAGAATCAATAGTCAACAACTCTGTGCAGTAAAAGCAACAACAAAAAGTCATTATCTTGCTTCAAACTCAAATTGTGACCAGGAGATGCTGAGCTGTTGTGGGCAAAAGTAAAACTACTTCTAGAAAAATAACATAAAAACAATAAAATTGACAAATGAAGCAAATTGCTCTCTTTCTCTTACCTAAACTGTGAGGTGTTTTCTTTATTATTGCAAGGGCTGTAAACAAGCAAACTGAATGTGCTTGACCGTAGTTTATCTGCACGTGTACATAAGTAAATCAACAACAGTGCCGTCACTGACTAATGAAATTGACATAGCCTAAATTTAAATTACTCCAGAAAGCCATACACGAAAACAGGATCATTACAATAGCTCACATCTCGAAAATAATACTTGGAATATTTATTTACAAAAAAATATTGTTATATAATATATCTAAAACCTTAAAATATATTGTACATATTTAGAAAACAATAATACATTTCTTGATGTCATTGCAGGAATAGTGGCCTTGATACTGAATATTAAATCTAATTTACAAAGTGAGATTTAAGGAGAATTTTAATATAATTTATACACAGAGAGATAGCTTCAATTTAAAATATTTACAAAAAAAAAACAAATAAACAAATTTGACTAGAATAAATATATATACAAACAAATAATTATATTTGACTAGAAGTAATCAGGTAGGTGAATGATATAAAGTATATAAAGTAAATATACCAATATACAAATTATGCGTGCGTGTTTTCATACAGAGAAAGATTTATGAAAATAATATCAAATTTTTGAAAAATGATAGGTCGGTGGAACTGTTTACAATGAAATAAAAAAATACGATTTGTTAGCCCGTCTAAATGATCACCTTTAAGTCGTGGCGAACGCGTTTACAAGGACTTTGAAACCCAAACGGCAACGTATTATAATCATCAGTAATTGATAGTTTCGTGTACACGGGTTGGTAGATTTTATTCTGCAAAACGGTCCATACAGTTTTAAGAAATTTTTTATTTTGTGCGGTATTTGTATGTATCTTTGCACATACTTCTCGGGGACTACCCCTTTCAAAACGTCAAAATTAACGTCATTCTAATTCCCATAATTTATGGTGATCCCACGAACCTTGCACACCACTTTGTATTAGCAGATCACCACCAACACAAACTCAGTACGCGTAATTCTTGAGGCTACAAGATACAAAGGCGCTAATATAGCTTCCCGGACCGTAATCCTGAAGTTCGTCAGTGAGGTCACCCAAAATATCTCCAGTCAGTGGACTCCATTCCCTGTGTGCGGATACCAAGGCTTTATAAACAGAATAGAAATCGAGTTTCCCCCTTCCCTTTCCTCATAATTTTGAATATAAGCTATCTTCAAAGCTTGTGAGGTACACCACTCTGGTCATTCACTGGCGTCTTGTTAAGTTTTCAAAACAGTATTAATATACCCTTGAAACAATCCACCAGAACGTGTCTGACAATCGCTAACAGATACTCCCACAATTCGAGTACTGCTTCAACGGTGTGTGTAGCCTTTCTCAACTGCTTTCCGGATCTCGTCAATCACCTAGATGCCTGTCAACCAGCGATCTTTCTTGTCATTGTGCTGACATACGCCATGTTTTTTTTTCTCTTCTCCGCATTTCCTGCACAATATTAACACTAATTTGTCATGCATCTGTGTTGGCAATACGGGCATGAATAAATCCCGCGGAGGTGTCATGGGAACGTTTGCTATGACTTATACTTTATTTATGGACGGAAAATTTGTTTCCGAGTGAATTTTGGGTTGGCCGATAGGATATTTGTTGTACTTGCAAACATAAAGATACAATGAAAACACGTCCAAGTACTTGATCTTCTTTCCAAAAGAAAGGTATGCTTCGGGGAGGATTTTGATACAATTTGTACGCCCGCTTCTTGCTGAACATCTCTTGTGCTGGAGTACAAATTGTTTCAAGTCCTTATCTGCGCTTTTAATCTCATTGAACATACACTACTACATGTCTAAAACCATGTGCCCGCATTTGTAAATTTTCCACGCCAACTATTGTCGCTTCATAGCGCGTCTCTCTGGTCTCGTGGTGGCTGTTCTTGATATGGGTGGTCCTGTCAGGATAACAGAGAGGGCACCCGTGCCAATAACACCCCAAAAACTGAAAGACGGTGGTGGTATTTTCAACTTTAACCACGCCATCTACACGTAACCCTAATACATATTCGTCACGGCTGTTGCCCGAATGTAGGTTATAGACACGGCGTTAATGGGCCACCCAGCAGAGACATTTTACAGCGACATGAGTAGTGTTCTGGACCACCTTGCCCACTGTTTTTATTGGCCGAGCCAGGTCACGTGACCACGCCTCCTGCTCTGTGATTGGCTGATCCCCTCC
>CABFVZ010002909.1:0-94742 GCA_902151445.1 Timema monikensis | reverse complement strand
ATTATTGATGTTATTTTATGGGTATTGACCAAAACCATCAAAAATTATAGCTGAAGAGCAAATTATTTGACGTATGAATACGTTAAAGTAGATTTAGTAAATTTAATAGATGTGAGATAAGTCTCCTCCTATAACAATTTGGCTGTAGTCTTGTTTGACAGTGACGGGGAGGTGAGGACTCGAAACTCTGTTGGATGTACTTCAGGTGTTTTTTCCCCTAAATTTTTTCCCAACTCTTTACCCACGCAAATTCATCCGTGAAAAACACTATGAAACTATCACCTAGTTTCACATGGGATTTATGAGTACCACAGCTTACCTACGATTCCGCGGTATTGTCAGATTTACCCTAATAGGGTAGGTGTAGTTTAAAGTAAATGTAACCACATTTTTGTGGTGGGAGGATGGGTGACTTTTTAAAGAAAAAAACTCTTCACTATTGACAACAGGGATTCTAACTCTAACCTAACCATCACTTGCACACCAGATTAAGCGTGACTGATGCCTTTATCTATGTGCCCACTGATATAGTACTTACGACTACCGATGGGGGTCCAAGATATATGACCGTTCATAAGCCATGTACTGTAGTTATTGTAAGTTACTTTGAATTAAATTGATATTTAAATTCGTTTATCATTTTTTTTTTTTCAGTGGCCAAAATATTTAAGTCATTAATTATAGAATGACGTGCTGGAAGGTAGTGCCATCGATTTAAATAAGAATGAATAAAATAATAAATATTATTTTTTTGTTATTTTATAACCAATAAACCACACGCAGGTGTAAAAATTAGAGTTTACTGACTTACATTACTTGGCTTCTGAACAACACTATTTTATATTTGGCCTTAACAACGCTCTTCTATTTTTACTAGTAGTGGTTCTGATCTACATGCCCGCTATTTTGTCCAAATTGAGTCCTCCAACATGCCCTATGAGCTGATTTATTTGTATATCCATAAATTGTATCTTCTTTCCTTGTTTGAAGTCATATATCATTTGCATCCATCGTATTCCAAGTATTCATCTGCCATTAACTTTACCTTTTATGGTCTCACCCCATGATTAATTTTCTTCTCATAATATGATGGAAAAGAAATACTTGGAGTGCTTTGAAATATGATGTCTAAGAAGACTTGAGAAGATAAGTTTGGAAGACATGGTGACAAATGAAGAAATTTTAAGAAGAGTGGGTGAGAAGAGAACCATTTTGGATGTGATTCTTCGGTGCAAAGAAAACCAGGTAAGACACATGTTTAGGAGGAAATGTCTTCTGCACGACGCCATAGAAGGAAAGGTTGAGGGAAAGAGGAGCTTAGGAAGAAGGAGAATTAAAATATGGGATGAATTGAAGGAAAGAAAAAAAATCTGGGAGCTGAGGGAGAAAGCAGTACAGGACGCATTGGCGGTCTAAGTTCACTTACAAAAGGAATGGACCTGTCGTAAAAAAGAAAACCTAATAATAATAATTTAATTGGCCTTTCTTTTCAGAATCACCTAAAGAATGGTTCTCTATTCTTTGAATAGTCTTAAAACCTCTTCACTAGTCCCCCGATGTGTCCATTTTATCCTTTCTACTCTCTTTCAACACCTCATCTCAAAGCCGTGCATATATGTGTCCCCATTTTATTCAGAGTACATGTCTCAGCTTCATGCAAAGCAACGTTTCATATTGTGATATTGCACTTGTTTCTTACTCATCTCCGGGTTCAGTTTGCCAGTAAGCTTCATGCAAAGCAATGCTTCATATTGTGATATTGCACTTGTTTCCTACTTATCTCGGGTTCAGTTTGCCAGTAAGCTTCATTCAAAGAAACGCTTCATACACTCGGTTATAGGAATGAAAATGATTTATTCATCTTTCTAACGTGGTCAGAGGAAGTCTGACCTGCTCGCGCATGCAATCCAAGTAGAAGATCATCACATCTTGTACCCACGCCACACCACGTCTAGTCACGAGAGCTAAAGAGGGTGCTCCTGAAGAGTAACCGTCCCCTGCGTCCCTGCCCGACAGTAGCTCCGCCATGACGAGAATACCTGATGGCGGGACTTGGACACGCGTGTCACATGTCAACTGGGACGCCTTCGGGCACCAGCTTCCCGGTCTAGGATACGTACTGAAAGCACAAATTTCGAATGTGTGTACCTGCTTTGGTGTATATCAGAAACGCACAAGGTAGATGCATCGAAAGTGCACCAGTTTTTTTTATAGTCCATGAGACCCATGTGTCAAAGCTTTGCTTTTATCCTTTTTTCATTATATTTATCACCACGTCTTACTAACCATCCGGATTATACATTTATGTAATAATCACGCTAGACGTTTTTAGGGATAGTGAAGGTTATATTTATATGAAGTGTAACCGAATTTTCATACAGGTAGAGTAGAAAACCATTTTAGGAAACCACTCTCAGTACACCTGACCAAGATTCAAACCTCGATCTCATCATCGTAGGACTAGTCTACTACAAGAGTAGCACATTAGACCACGCAGTATCCGAAGTGGGTTTTAGATATTCCTTTCTCTGATTAAATTTCTCATTAAAGTGTTTTCAAAGCGTACATTTAAATTTCTATCAACGTCTCGCTACCAGTTCGGGTTGGACCAACGTATGTCAAATACGCTAGTAAAGTATGAATGAGGAAGGCATAATTTAGAGGAAGTGTATCCTCATTTGGAAAAAGGAAAAATCATTTGGGCAAAATAAACACACTCAGTACACTCGACCAGGATTTGAACCCTGACCTCCCAATCATCAGCAGTTCAGTCTATTACGAGAGTGACACCTCAGATCAGGTTTGTCAAACTTGTTTTTTTACAAGGCCCACATCGAAAGCTGTTAATACTGATGGTGGCAGCATTTTATTAAAATTTGTATTTTCACTGTAAAAGTAAAAAGAATTTCAATGTAGCTTACACTAGACTGTCAATGACAGAAAGATCGGGGTTAGAATCCCGGTCGGGTGTATGGAGGTTAGTTTTTTTCCCCAAAATGGTTTCCCACTCTCCTTCCACGCATATACGGGTATACTTGCTCTAAATTCAACTTTACACATCCCTAACACATTTACGTAATAAGTACATGTGTGTATAACCTGACCAGGTAGTAAAACGCTGTGCTTAAAAAAAAGCATAGTATTATTATAAAAAGAAAGAAAATATTAGGCTTCGTATACAAAACAAATAAATACTAGCCCTATATTTTTTTTACCAAAAATTTGAAACTTATTTTTTTCTAACAATTATTTTAATATCAAACTTATAAACTAGTGCTAAATCTATTTTAGTAAATTATTGTTGTAAGAATGTGTGTTCCCCATGTGATAAAGCAAGTTATTGATCCTGGTCAAAGAAAGAGTCCGTATTTGGAACACCTTCCTCGCATGGATAAAATCTCCAAATTATTCCACATTCCTAAATAAAGAATATCGCCGCGTTGTATAGTGTGGAATGGAAACTGTAGTAGACCCATGCTGAAGAAAGGGATGGATAATATGTGAGGTTTGTCTGACGTCCGGTAGAGTTCACCTGAGTGACATTATCTTCAAAAAGTGAAAAAGTGTAGTATGTATTTTACTTTTATTTAGCTGGTACCTTTACCTACCTCGAGGTTCGAATCTCTGTTGGGGGTACTGAGGGCGGTTTTTCCAAAATGGATTTCCACTATCTCCACGCAAATTCAGGTAAACTTCCTATAAATATAACCTTACTAATCCCTAAAAACCATTAGCGTAATTAGTACATGAGAGTAAGACGCGGTGCCGAAAAATAAAATTACTTTTCAATTAAAGTATTTATTTTCAAGTTATACTGATCGTCTAATTGTTTCAGCTTCACACTGCCTGTATGATGGTTCATGGATAGGGCCAAACGTTTTACAATACAGTTCGACCCCCATGTATTCTTATTTTACGTTGTTATTTTTATAATCCACTAAACTTGAACACAGGTTTTTGTTGCATCGCTGATAGTTTCTCAACAGCTGCAAGAAAGTCGAGGTCTAGCGTTAACGAGGCATTGTTCATAAGTTGATCCGGTATTGTCATTACGGTGAGAAAGCAGCCAAGTGTTGATACCTTGATGTCAATATTAAATATTAATATATATATATATANATATACATATATGTGTGTGTTCCTGAACGTATTTACAACCTTTGTTTTGCAACTGTATGTATTGAGTAGTCAGTCGTGCTACAGTCCGACTATGTTAAGAAGGAACATTTTATCAGTTATATAAATAAAACCATTCTCATAAATGATGGATAAATAGCAAAGCTACGAGTATTATATTTGATAATTACGATTATAGCTGCGTCTGAATATCATATTCTTCTAAATTGAAAATAACACCTGGACACGGGAATATAACTCTGGTCCTTTGGCTTAGTACGTACCTTTAACCACCACTGAACCATCCAAGAATCGTACCGTGTCAAGGGTCATTCTTCACTCATATTTTAAGGTCACATAACATCTAGCATGTTGCAGCGCTGCTTTCTGACATCGTTTTGCAGCGCTGCGAGCTGACAACTCTGAGCTACCTATTTTACACAAGCTGCATTCTGACGAATGATCATCTTGGCGCTCAGAGTAGGGGGAGTTATTTTACCGTCCACATTAGGTTTTCCTGGTTCAGTTTATGCTAAGATGTCTCGTCAATAACAAGAGGATGATGAGCTGCTTATATTGTACGCGTACTACCAAAGTTTGAACTCTAGTAGTGTTGTAAAACGTAGACAGAAACGTGTGTGGAGTTGAAAGTCAGTGTTAAAACGAAATACCGTGACGATTTTACCCAAGTTAGATACTGATGACTTCCGAAATTACCTACGTATGAATGAAGACACCTACAAGCATCTTTTGTTTATAGTATCTCGGTGGTTAACCAAGAAAGATACCGTTATGAGAAAATGGCAATCCTCTGGTCTGGTACTTCAGTAGCCCCGTGGCTTATTTGGTGCTGACTTACAGGTCACAGCTGACTTATGACAGTCAACATTTAGGTATATACCTAAATTTTGACCATCAGAAGTGACAGCTGCTAAACACATGTTTTTGCAGATTATATGGTTCAGCATAGGGATACATAATTTGGTCTGGTAACTTTTCAAAGATGTCAGCTGTGATCTGTCAATCAGCACCAAAGAAGCCTTGGGGCTACTTTACATTATCTAAACCAGGCGCACGCATGCGCAGTACAACATTCGACAAGTTGGAAAGCGCAGAAAGCGATTACACGGCGCAGAAAGCAGTCACCCGATCAGAAAATATCAAACTCGTTTGATAAACGCGCTGCCAGCTTTATGATACGTGCACCGATCATTTAGGTATATTACATGATCATCTTGCAGCGCTGCAAAATGACGTCATAAAGCAACGCTGCAACCTGCTACGTGTAATGCGGCCTTTAAGGCAGAGATTGGGATGGACGTGCGGAAATCATCAGCTTTGCTATTTAATACATTATTGATATACGCATTCGCACAGTTGTAATTGTACTATTGGCAGCAAAAAGCTCTCCTGAGTCGAAGTTGGCTGCGTTATCTGATAACTCGTGATCTTAATTGATCGCTCATTTGTAGCCGACGATTTCTTCACGTCCATCACACACACTGATTAAAACTATGAAAGAAGAATGACCCTGGGCATGAGATAAATTCTTGATAGCTCAGTGGTTAGAGCATTGGTGTTCTAAATAAAAGGTCCTGGGTTCGATTATCATATTCAGTTATCATTTTTCAATTTTAAGGAATATAATTTTCATATAGTTATACATAAACTCATGAGATCTGCAGATGTCACTTCTGGAAGATATTATTAATATTCGTACTTATAATTATGTTAAAATGTTATCAATGTTGATCACAAACTGGCTTCATTGGTCGAATAGTCTAAGGCGTAATTTTCGTGTTAGACTGGCCCACTGACAACGGGGAGATTGGAGTTCGAATCTCGGTTGGGTCTAGTGAGAGTTGTTTTACTTAAATGATTTCCCAATTTCCTTCCACGCAAATGCGGTTAGATTAGCTCTAAAATACTTATTTCCTCATCCCTACCAAATTAAAGTGATATAATATACAGGCCTATAATCTGAACAGGTAGTTCGACGTGGGGATACAAAATAAAATGTTGATGAAAAAAAGTCTGCATTTTATAAAAAGTTATTTCTTCCAAAATCCTACTAGTTCTAATTTGTCAGGACGTTGACATAATGTTGAATAGTTCAAAGTTGATGCTAACCATAGTCGTGTTCATCATTATTTCCAGAATTTTACTATCCAGCCAGGTTGTTCGCGCATTTACCTGAAAGAAAAGTGGGAAAGAATATTTAGTAAAAAAAAAAACTCACCACACTGAACCGGGATTCGAATTCTAAACTCCCCGTCATATAAAACCACGAAATACTCAGATTATGCCCTCATCCTCGTGACCTCCGGTACTGGTCATCCTGTTGTTCAATCCTGTTTTGGCGCGAGCGACACTTTAAAGGAATGGACCTGAATTATTTTTTTTTCATGACAGAAAGATAAATATTCTAATCTTGTCAAAAAAAACCTCTATTTCATCGTGATATATTTTTCTACTTAGCACGGCGTCTTAATACCTGTTCGATTTAACTGATTGCCAAACACTTCCTTCACCTCTGACAAGACGTGTATTAATAACAACTAGTGAATCTGTGGAATGCCAGGCCTCTACCGTGGTTCGGATCCCACGTTAAACTGAAGGTCCTCCATTTCATCTCACAATCACCCTACCATTACACATTAGCGTAAGTGTGTATAACTCGAACGTGTAGTAAGACGTGGTGCTAATAATAATAGTAATAATAATAATAATATCCGTTCTGGTTATATGCTTATGTACTAATTACGCTAATGGTTTTAGGTAATAGGAAGGTTATATAAACAGGAAGTGTACCCTAATTTGCATGAAGGGAGAGCGGAAAACAATTTTGTAAAAAGAACCCCAGTACACTTGACCGAGATTCAAACCTCAATCTTTCCTCTATCAGCAGTCTTAGCTTACTACAAGAGTAGCGCGTTAGACCATGCATCCACCGAAGCGGGTTTAGCCATGACTGAGATTTGAATGTTGATTCAGTTTAAATCACCCTACAAATGAGCTATCTCTTACATTACGAGTGCAGTTCCTCTTAATTTCCTCTCCTATCCCTTTTTCCTTGAATTATAGCTGATAGTACATTTGTGTTAAGACATACAATTAAAAAAAAAAACGTTGAAATCTTGTTAATTTGGATATAATCAAGTATTTGGTCGTGTTATGTCAATATTGAGACACTCTATCTAAACTGGATAAGACAGTTTAAACACACTAAATAACCATAGTATTTTGTCTAAATGTTTCACCCCTCTTCATCCACGCAAACGCAGTTACCTTCCCTGTTAAACTTTACCTTACTCATTCCAATTTTTTAGCGTAATGTATACACCAATATGCATTAGCCCAAATGGGTAGTAAAACGCAGTGTAACATAGAGAGAATTCTCAGACATGAAGGTAGAAGGAATGTTTGATAATTAATTATAAATAGGCCTATAGTAAGATGATTTTTGTCAGCCTACCAATGAGGTGGGAGATTACAATAGCGTCATCTTTTGCTTACATGTGACCTAAGATCCACATCTTTATTGAGAAACGAAGTATTAGAGAGTTGTTTTTCACGTGAACCCGTTCTGATTTACTACATATTTCCTAAAGATATATATTCTACTCTACTGTCGATTCAATAAATACACTTAAAATAAGAATAAATACTTCGTAGACACTATATGAGGTGAAAGAAGCATAAACAAGTCGTCGGACTGAGATAAGAAAGACGAAACACGATGTTTATGTTCTCTCTTTTAGGATAACTCTTGTTGTTCAGCAGAAAATACCAAATGACTTAACGATAAGTTCGAAATACTTAATACATAAAACTAGACTACATAATTCTCTGAACCGTTGCCTTTATTTAAAAAAAAAATGCATAATCATACTTTATCTTTTTTTCCACACAAAATTATTGGTCCAGTAAGATCATAAATTTCCACTTTTTAATAATTTTATACATCCTCTTTTGGTGTGTTTGTGTGTGTGTTTTTTAACTGTACTGAAATGAAAGTAGGTATAGGATATCATGATTTATTTTTTAGAAATCTTTAAGGACGTGAAAAAATATTTTGAACTTCACCTTTTCAGATGTCGCATAGCTTTAAACAATGGAGATATTTGTCACCGCCCTGAGACACTATGTAATGCGGTGGTCTGTTTCTTTTGGTTCAGACCGCCGTGTTGATCAAGTTCTACCAAGTATCCTTGTCCCTGTGTTCCTTACTTAGAGTCAATTCACCGTAGGAGTGATGGTAACTAACAGCTAGCAGAAGTTACCAGATGTACTCTCTTGTATGCATTCACCAAATTTATTATTTACATGACCATGTGTTGATATACTGCCAGATTTAATAATAAAAAATAATCTCCCATCAATTTGTTATAAATATTGTTTTCTTTTAAGCATTTTTACACATTTGAAAATATTACTATCAGTTGTACTGTCTTACGACAGGTCAATTTATTTTGTCAGTTAACTTAGACCACGAATGCGCCCTGTTCTTGGCCTCCTCCTTCAGCTCCCAGAATTTTCTTCTTTCCTTCAAGTAATCTAGTATTGTTTCCTCCTTCTTCCTAAACTCCTCTTTCGCTCAACCTGTCCCGCTATGACGTCGTGCAGAAGACATTTCCTCCTAAAGATGTGTCCAATACGGTTTCCTTTGTGCAGAAGAATCACATCCAAAGTGGTTCTCTTCTCACCCACTCTTATTAGGACTTAATTTGTCACCCTGTCTGCCCACCTGAGCTTCTCAAGTCTTCTCCAGCACAACAATATAAAGCTCTCAAAGTATTTATTTTCCATCTTCCCAAGAGTCCAAGTTTCTGCTCCATACAGTTTGATGCTCCAAATGTGGCATTTCATCAGTTTCTTTTGAAATACTTACCTATTAAAATAACCATTTTGGATGTATTTGTTTCGTGGTAGTAGCGTCTGTAAAAAATGCTTTATAAAAGGTAGCTTCTAAAAGGCTGTATAATATTCATAAATAGACATGGTGAACCAAACGAAACAAGGAAGGTTATTTACGTCATACAAAACGTATTAGGTTGTGTTAATGCACATGTGTTTAAACTAAAAACGTTTAGTTTGAAACTAGTATTTTGTATGGCGCTTTTTCTGGGTTGTAAGGAACATTTATTTATTTTGGTGGTCAGTTATAATAAGATACATGTGTGAATAAAATTCATTTATAATTTATTTTTTCATGAACAATAATATCTCATGTTGCTACAGCTGCGAAACGAATACATAGTAGTTCTATTAATATATTATGGTGACCTGACGGTCTAGGGGTAAGGTATCAGACTTCTGTACTGGGGTGCCGGGGTTCAATCCTCAGTCCCAGCACAGATATATCTGATTGCCAAACCCTTCCTTCACCTCTGACAAGATGTGTATTAATCACAACTTGTGAATATGGGGAATGCCAGGCCTCCACCGTCGTTCGGATCCCACATTAAACTGTAGGTTCTCCATTCCATCTCACAATCACCCTACCATTACACATTAGTGTAAGTACGCACAACCCAAATGAGTAGTAAGACGTGGTGCTAATAATAATAATATTAATATATTTTGTCTTTTCAATTAGTTTCGGGAAAAAAATATTATATATTAATCCTTAGTGAAGTATTATTAGAAGCGTTTATCAGCTTTTTTTATTGGTGATATTGCATTATTAAGAAAATAGTAATGAGTTCCACATTAATGACTTTCAACCAATGTTTGTAATAGCAATATTCGGCTAGCTTTCAGTTACCACCCCTCCTATTGCGAATCGACTGTAGGCTTACCTATTCTTATCTCTCATAGACACGCACTCACCTTTTAAAGTCCCTAAGCTTTGAGTTTTTCCTCTTTTCTCTCTCTTTTTTTTTCGTATTTTTCCCTTTTATTTTTAAATGCGATGAAGCATTTCTCAATCTTTTCGTTCTGTCCTGATCTGAGATGATGACATTCCCATCTCTCTATTTTTTCTCTTCATAGATATTTATCCTTTGTTTTTTCGCACCTCAACGTATTTTCTGAGTCGGACGTGATAAAACAGTCTTCTCGTTTATTACTCGTATAAATAATCATACATTCTATCATTTGAATCTATTTATTTTTTTACCGATAAACGCGATAAGTAAAACAAAAGACTAAATCATCGGTCCTTGTCCAACAAAATAAGTGAAAAAAATAGACTTAATATTATAAAAAGTAGAAACACCACATAAACGCGCCCATATTACAAAAATAAAACTACGCTTCAAGATCAAATTAATGTTTGATGACAAAATATAAAATATATTTAACCAGTAGAAGTACCCAGCTTTGACAGGTGTAACCACGCAACGCTTTTTTACAAAATAATACTACAAAGTAACAATAATAAGGTAGTGATAAGTAAGGTATAATTTAGAGGAAAGTTACCCACGTTTGCTTGGAGGAAGGGTGGGAAATAATTTAGAGATAAAAACACTCAATATACTTGGCCGGGATTCAAACTACAACCTCATTTCAACTGCACTTTAGACTAGATAAGCATGATTTTTAATCCATGTGTCCGCCAATGTGGGTTATAATATTTAATAATATACCATAGTGTATTAATCTCTAAATTAGTGATTAAAATTACCAATTAAAATCTTAGAAAACATTATAAATATACAATTTCACCGTCAGTTATGATTTTGTTTTTATTAAATTCTGAATTGGTTCACAATAAGGGTTGAATTAATTGTCTCGGGGTCTGGTCTGTGTTTATTAAAAATTCTAGTAATAACCATAATAGGTCCATAATAGTAATCCAGATTCAAAATTTGAATAGGAAAAGAAATCTCCTTGATGATATAGAAATACTTATTGTATAGATCATTGCACAGAACCTAACGGAACTGGATTTAATTTATTATTATTTTTATTTTTTATTTAATAAAGCTATAATTAATTTAGTTCACTCTCACTCTTTCTATTCTTACGTATTGACAGAGAATTTTTTTTTTCAAACAAAGCCTCCGTTAACCTTAATTACTACATTCCTAGTTTAAAATATTTGACAGAGAGGATCTACTTTGTTTTAAATACGTGAATTTAAAAATTGGTTCAATAATGTAGTTTTTTCAAGCGCCTTGTCTTACTACCTGTTCGGGTTATATGCTTAAGTACTAACTACACTAATGGGTTAGAGATTTAGAAGGTTGAGTTTAGAAGAAATGAACCCGCATTTACGTGGAGGGAGAGTGAGCCCCCCTCCACCCAGTTCATCTGATTGATATTCGAACTTCGATCTCCCCGTCCACGACAGTCTAGTTCCACACGAAACTAGCGTGTCAGCTAACTCATATTATGTAAATGCCGTACTTAGAAGTTCGTAAATAATAAAATTAATTTCAAACCAAGACAAATATTAGTAAATTCCAGGTAAAAAGAAATGGAAATAAGGAGTGTGTAATCACAATTAAAATGCAATGGCAGGCAGGTAAGCGAGCAGGCGGGCAAGCAGACAGGTAGGTGAAATTGAGAGTGACATTGTGTGAGACCATTGTGCGACATTTGCGCAAGCGTTGGTCCTGAGAGCGGAAGTTACGTCACTTCGTTTGTGTGGTGTTGTTTTTTTTTCGTCGAGAGAAATAGATCACGAGTCACGCAAAGTGACTTGAGGTCACGGTCACATGTCTTAACCAGTCATGGTGGGACGACATTAGGAAACACGCGTCAGGAGAGATAGGAACCAAGGACTGGTGCGAACCTCAATCACTTACCGGTTTAGTAAGTTTTTTTCTTTAGCACCCGTGTCTTTCAACTCATCAGGGTAGTAATCTTATGTACTAATTAGCCTAATGTCATAGGGAATGAGGAGGGTTGAATTTAGAGGATCTTTATTAACATTTGCGTGGAAAGAAGGTGGAAAATTATTTTAGGAAAAAACATTCCAAATACACCTGACTGGGATACGAACCTCCCTCTTCCCGTCACCAGCAGTCTATTATTTTAAGAGTTAGATCAATAGACCACTGAAGTGGTTTTTTTAAATTATTATTAGCACCGCGTCTTACTACCCGTTCGGGTTATACGCACTTACGCTAATGTGTAATGATAGGGTGATTGTGAGATGAAATGAAGGACCTACAGTTTAACGTGGAATCCGAACCACGGTGGAGGCCTGGCATTCCCCACATTCACAAGATGTCTTGTCAGAGGTGAAGGAGGGGTTTGGAAATCAAATAAACCTATGCCGGGACCGAGGATTGAACCCCGGCCGCCAGCATGGAAGTCTGACACCTTACCCCTAGACCACCAGGTCACCGTTTTTTTAAAGGTTGAGGTGTACAGGATGAGGTAAAAGGTAAATGTTTTTGAAGATTTTGTGTCAAAGCTTTTTTGGTAAATAAATCAAATATTGATATAGTAAAAACATGGAATCTAATTTTTTTTTTCGCATGTTAATATCAACAGTTGTTGAATATCTGTCAAGGGTGTCCTGTAATTTAATGATAACTTTTTTTTACCTTGATTAAAAAAAAATTGCTTAACTGATGCTCATGACAGATATTCACTAACGGTTGATATAAACATGTGAATAATACTAAACTCTAAGTTTCTATTAGAGAAATATTTTGTTTATTTTGGCCTGAAAAATGTTTTTGCTATTAAACTTAAAACACACATTTTCTCGCCTTCCCTTTGACCCCACCTTAATAGATTAGAGAAGTTTAGTAGATTTTAGATTCATCCATTACTGTGGAGATTTTGGTTTATAAGAAAAAAAATATGTGAGCTCTCGTAAATAGTCCCCTAAATAATAGTAGAAATAAAAACTGTTTGCAGAAATATTAGATTGCTTTTTAACCTTAACAACTTACTAAAATAAATACTTTGCAAAAAAAATCAAATCTTAAAATAGATTGTAAATGCTTGTTTATGTTTATTAATATGCGCGCGTGCGTGTGTATGTTCGTGGATGGGTGTAAATAACCTTAAATTTTACTTTCCAAAAATCATCGTTTCAGTGAGCTACCTTTTTTTTCTCCCACATCAAATAAACCCAACACACTTAAACTAGCAAAGGTAATATTATTAGTATAGATAATTTTAGGAAAATGTATTCTAATTCAAGTGTATTTTATTTGTAAAAGTATACATTCTGCTGAATCATTGTTTATATGATTACAACCGATTAAAATAATTTATTTATAGCTCACACGAAGCTACATTTAAAATCCTAGAGGGTCAAATTATTGCTCTGCTTAAATGAACTCAAACACAAAATGAATTCATTACACAATCAGATATTATTTTGCAAAGGTAAACACTGGGGTACAATTAAGAGGGAGTAACGAGTTTTCGACTAAGACAAAGACTATTTAATTTAGCTTTAATGTATGATTGTATTTTAGAGGCATTTAAAATCAGAGGTGAAGATAGTAAAGGCCTATATTTTGTGGGCGAGAGGTGTCGCTATGATATATATTTGATTTATTTGCCAATGTATTTTTGACCTTAATATCACGTTTAAGAGAACAAACTTTTAAACTGATTACGATCGATAGTGTTAAATATTCAATTCCGACTGTTATTTTGGTGAGTTTTCGCGTTCCATACCTAGGCAGTACTACTCTATAGATGAATATGAACACAGGTGCCATGCAGTCCAGTCTATATGCTAGCAGCTCTATTCTATAACCATTTAACCCGTTACTAAATACCTTTTTATTAATACGGAAATATAAATACTATTTTATTTTCTTAAACACTAAAACGAAAGTCAACACACACACAAATCATAAATCAAATCAACTTGGCATGGAAAAACGACATTTAAAAAAAGATCCAATCTTTTGGGGTGGAAAGGAAGTTGGTTCAAAGACCCTAAAAGCCCACACTTCCTATAACTACACCCTTGAGTTGCATCTCAGAAACCCACTTCAGTGGCTGAATAGGCTAAGGCGTCATTCTCGTGTTAGACAGGGCTGCTGATTACGGGAAGATGGAGTTAAAATCTCGGTCGGGTCTACTGAGGGGTTAATTCCTATTTTTTTTCCCCATCCTATTTCCATGCAAATGTGGGTAGACTACCTCTGAAAATCTTCCTTGCTCATCCCTAACTCATTATAATAATTATCATATATGCGTATAACCTAACAGATAGTAAGACGTGGCGATGATATATATACCTAAAGGATTATAATCTATAAGTGGCTACTTATATATTATCATCTTTACGGTTCATTACATATTGATAAATAAAGAGTTTAAATAATAACCAAATACCATTAAATAAAAGCTTGTGTGCTTACCATGTTTTACTCTCCATACAGGCTATTTTCATACAGTACGGTCTTGCTAATTCGAACCAAAAGTAATCAAGTACAACATTTGGAATATCAGGGGATAATAATAAAAAAAAAGTTGTACAGTAAAATTATCTAGGCCTATACATCTATTGATATGATTCGTAAATTGATTCTTATATGTCTTATTTATTTGGTTTTGAAACACATTCACGTATCTTTGCGGAGTTTCTCTTCACATAAAAAAATGTTTCCATTAATTAAAGTATATCTAAAATCACACGTTTCTGTTTTAGGCTTAACGCGCTGTGTTTTCTTGTGTTCCACAACATTGCGTATTTATGTAAAATCACTATCGTGATGGGTCCGGGGTTCAATCCTCGGTCCCGACACAGATTTATCTGATTACCAAACCCTTCCTTCACCTCTGACAAGACATCTTGTGAATGTGAGGAATGCCAGGTCGCCACCGTGGTTCGGATTCCACGTTAAACTGTAGGTCCTCCATTTCATCTCACAATCACCCTACTATTACACATTAGCGTAAGTACGTATAGCCCGAACGGGTAGTAAGACGTGGTGCTAATAATAATAATAAATTGTCGTGATCTTTATTGGGGGTGAAGGGAACAAATATATGGTTGGGAGGTGTAGGGGAGGGAGGTGGATGGGAGGATTACCAGATCTTCTGGACTAGCGCAGGTTCGGATTAGCAAAACTGGGCTGTATTTATATCAATGAAAAAGTGGTAAGTTTTTGTTATAAAAATTGTAAAAAGAATATATTAGTCTAGCTCGCTTTACCCTGCACCCCACCTTTAGGTGACCACGAGCTAAGGGTAGTTAGTGTTTTTGCGGTTATTTATATCAGTATTTTTTTTGGGGTCAAAATGCATAAAGTATTTCACCGATAAAAATATAGAATTTAATTTTCTTGGAATGAAGACCTCATCACTTTTGGAATATCTGTCAAGGATGTTCTAGAATTCAATGCCAACATTTTATCTTCATTTAAAAACATTTTATAAAATATTCTAAATGGATCTTTCGTAATGAGTGAAGAATATAGTAAAAGTTAAGACTTTGATATTATCTTAATAATTAATGATTAATGAAAGTATGGGCTTAAATTGGTTGATAATTATAGTATCTTGTGTATAATTGATATTATGATTGGTGACCTGGTGGTCTAGGGGTAAGGTGTCAGACTTCTGTGCTGGCGGCCGGGGTTCAATCCTCGGTCCCGGCACAGATTTATCTGATCTCCAAACCCTTCCTACACCTCTGACAAGACATCTTGTGAATGTGTGGAATGCCAGACCGCCACCGTGGTTCGGATTCCACGTTAAACTGTAGGTTCTTCATTTCATCTCACAATCACCCTACCATTACACATTAGCGTAAGTGCGTATAACCCGAACGGGTAGTAAGACGCGGTGCTAATAATAATAATGATATTATGATTAATCTGTGCAGGATGTTAGCATACTTGTTATTACATGTTTACATTACAACGTGTACTGTAATACGAGTCAAATAGGATGAGCTAATAACATGAAATACTACACTATTGATTGACAATTATTTAAAAATGGAAATACAAGTCAAACAATTATAATAGTAACAACTAGTTTACTATAGTAGTTAAAATATAATGTGTAAATATGAGTCAAGTGGAAATGAACTAATAGAATGATATGATACACTAAGATTGACCAATTATTTGGAATGATAGTAAAAATCGACCACATATTACATAATGAGCAGTTTTAAAAGGAGATTAAAATGTAGAACAATTTAAAACAACAAGTTAAAATATGTTATATAAAACTGATGCGTAGTTTGAATCGAAACCTACTACTGTTCAAGAAATTTTCAGAAAGTTAACTTGTTTTTAACGGTTATCTAAGCCTTATCTGGTGCATTTATCTCAGTACTCCTTTCGGTGTTCCAGTATTGCTGTTAATCACTGGAACGCTACTCGCCCGACATGTTTCGGTGCTAGAACCAACGCACCATATTCATGGAAGTCATTTCGATGATGACACACAATGTGTTGTTACGAACTTAAGATGTTGACCCAACATCTTTTAAAGATTAATCATAATATCAATTATACACAATATACTATAATTATAAACTAATTTAAACCTATACTTTCATTAATCATTGATTATTAAGATAAGAGCTGAGTCTTAACTTTTACTACAGTCATTTAAAAAGTTTCTTATTTAATGCCACTATGCTAATGAAAGATATTCAACAACTGTTGATATCACCACGTGAAGAAAATTAAACTTTATTCTTCCATCGGAGAAATATTTTATTTATTTTAACAAAAAAAAGTGTTGATATAAAATATTACAAAAACTCTGCCATTAGCTCGCGTTCCTTACAGTCACACCTTAAGACTCTTGTTTATGTGGAACTCCAGTTTTATGATGGAGGAGGGGTAAAGGTAGTGAGTGGGGAGGGTGTTTGCTTCAGAATGTAGGGCGATATTTCTTGACCGATAGAGGCTTCGGAATAGTTAAGAGCGGTCTGGTACTCACATGCACATATACAGCGGTCACGAGAAAAAAAGAAAGAAAAAAAATACATACAAAAAACAAGTGAAGGGCAGCCACCTCTATCTGAGCGGTGACCGAGTCCGTCCAAGTTATTAGTTGTAATTTCATGGTGTTATCCGTGCATCCCTGCTCTGTGATTAGCATGAGAGAGCTTGATCATGACTTTGATTCCATTCCAACAACAGTTTACTAGATCATCAACACACTCGTGCTGGTCCTCCCTCCCCTACTCACACCCAACTTTTAATACCAACAAGGTTAGTCTTTCGACACAATAAAATTAGGAAACCACCACCCGCATCGGTGGATAGCACGGAATATACGTCAAGCTCATCTATACTGTTTTTCTTAGGAGATGAGGTTGAGGTTCGAATACTGGCTGAGGTTTTTTCTCTCCCTTACATAATTTCCCACTCTTCTCCATGTAAATATGGGCACATTTTCATTAAATTTTTCTACCTGCTTCTATTATTAGCCGTTTCTGTCTAAGACCTCACTCTGGGAATCTATTGGACTGCTGATGATGGGGAGATCAAGGTTCTAAACCCAGTCGTGTGTACTGGGAGTGGTTTCTCCTTAATGGATTTCAACTCTTCCTCCACGAAAATTTTAGTACACTTCCTTTATATTCAACCTTTCTTATCCCTAACCCATTTGCATTGTTAGTATATATGCGTATAAACCGAACGGGTAGTAAAATATTGTGCTAGAAAATGTTTAAAATAAATAATACACTAATAGTATCTTTATACGTACTAATAGTTTCTATCAAAAGTGGCAGCATCTGATATTACTTTACGTCAGTGGTTCTCAAACTTATTGAGTTCGCGACACACTTTTTAATGATAAGAGTTTTTGGGGGCGCATTCGAAGAAATTAAAGAGTAAACACCAGTTTAAAAAAGAGGAAGTTATAATTTGAAGAAAAATATTTATTAATTCAAATTTAATCAGGATATTCAATGTGTTATATTATAATGTTTCTATTTATAATATTAAAGAAATGAAACAATAAATCAAACTGTAATTATTATTTAATAATCAATATATTTTAATTTGAGATTTGGACTTGTTTTTAAATTTATTTCGGTAATATTATGGCTTGTAAACGATAAGGTGATTCTCATTTTAAGTTCGAGTTCTTTATTCTCATTTTAAGTTCGAGTTCTTTAAGTTTTGCCCACTTTATTCCATTTGATAGCCAAGAGTTGGGAAGTATAATTTGTGGAGCTATTATGTTTTAATATAATTATTGCAATTGGGCGGCACACCTTAAAAGGATTCGTGGCACACCAATATGTCACAGCACACAGTTTGTGAATCACTGCTTTACGTATTAAGATATGAAAGTGTGGTTTTGGTAACATTTTAAATTGTCCTACTTTAGTAAACTTTTCATATAATAATAAGGTAGCTGATAAATCGACTATAGTATTGTATTATTTCTTTACGTGATTCATGTATTACTACCCGTCCAGATTAGCCGCATATATACCTTGATGGATTAGATTTGAATATGAAATAATTTAGAGAAACTCTGTCGGCATTTGCGAAGAGAGAAAATGGAAAACATTTAGGGGAAAAAAAATCAAACACCTTAACTCTATCAGTAGCGTGTCTGTCTATTGAGATAAAATAAGGGTTCCGGGTTTGATGCATGGCATCTCCCCGAAAATTTTATCATTGGTGAAATGTGGGTTTCTCCTTTCATAGTGATGGATTAACGGCTGGGGGCTGGATGTTGTGTCTGTTCTAGATTTAAGTTAGTTTATAAGTCGTGTGTTTGTATAATAAGTCGGTTCAGAAAGTGCATGCTAAATACTTCAAATAAAATAAATTAAAATAAAATTTAGGGCAACACCAGACCAAAATTTCAGGCCCGATTTTCTTGCCAGCAATCAGCCAGACCCGACGAGACTGACGCCCTATCAGGTGTGCCCATTGGCCTGGGTCTTTAAGACTTAACCATTCATACCCATTGAAATGGATTTTTACCTCCAACTAGTGGAAAAAGGACACAAGTCAAAAATAAAGAGGTATGCCACGAGTTTTAAATAATATTTTATGCTGCCCTCAAATGCAGATGCTTGACATTGTCATAATGAATTTATTTGAAAAATCGTTTAACAAAGACAATTATTTTTCAAAAGTTGTAATTTGAAAATAAAAAAAAACTTTCAGTAAGCCTGGTTGGGATTTGAATACCAGCCTTATGTTCACCCACAAATCAGGATAAATGAACCTGAAATTTATCCAGCGTGCCCACCAATGCAGGTAATATAAAATGATAAATAAAATACATTATATTAGAGTAAAAAAAATAGTATATAACCAATCTGACACACAAAAGCAAAAAGAAAAATTAAAACAAAATGGATAAAAGACAAAAACTTTTCAACCAATTTATCACACACTTTTATAATAATTATTTTAGTATATTATCAGATTTATAATTATTTTATGCATGACGCAGTTTTTAATTTGACATAGTGGCTCTAATATATTTGAAAAATAATTTAAGTACTTCAAAGATGTCCAAAACTAGCTTATTTTATTTTTATTTTTTTATATACATCGCAAACATGTTTCGGACGAACATTCTGATCAAAGTCAATTAATTTTGTAATTACTATTATTTACTTAAGAACGTGAGCAAAGTATAAACAATAGCACGAGCAATAAAAAAAATCGACGAATTGTGAACAAGACGTAGCGTTTAATTACCCTTCCTCTCTAGTCATTACATATATGACGTTACAAAAATCATGGGAAAAGATATTTTCCATCAGCCAATAAATCACGCCTTCTGTAGTGTATGTAGGTTACATGCAAGGTGAAAGGTCATGGGTTCAGACCTCGAGTGGAGTTTAAAGTCAAGGAGGAGAAGGAGACCTTTGTGTTAGGTAATTACCCCTAAACGTTTTACACGTGTTATCTTTACTATTGTCTACTCCGGAATAGGTTAGCATTTTTTTCTAAGCGAATATTAGGGGGAATAAATAGCCTATAGCCGTGGTCTTAAATGTGGTCGAGAGTACTTAGACGTTGAGCTCTAGACAACTCAGGTTCTTGTTTGAATCTCAACTTTAGCTGTAGCCTAAAATGTGGTTGAGAGTATTTAGACGTTGAGCTCTAGACAACTCAGGTTCTTGTTTGAATCTCAACTTTAGCTAGTAGCCTTAATTGTGGTCGAGAGTATTTAGATGTTGAGCTCTAGACAACTCAGGTTCTTGTTTGAATCTCAACTATAGCTGTAGACTAAAATGTGGTCGAGACTATTTAGACGTTGAGCTCTAGACAACTCAAGTTCTTGTTTGAATCTCAACTTTAGCTAGTAGCCTAAAATGTGGTTGAGAGTATTTAGACGTTGAGCTCTAGACAACTCAGGTTCTTGTTTGAATCTCAACTTTAGCTAGTAGCCTTGTGGTCGAGAGTATTTAGATGTTGAGCTCTAGACAACTCAGGTTCTTGTTTGAATCTCAACTTTAGCTAGTAGCCTTAATTGTGGTCGTGATTCTTTAGATGTTATACTTTATTGCTTTAAGAATACTTTCATCTCAAAGGTAGCGAACAATACAGTATTTAAATTCAGTTGGTTTCATCACTTTTTCTGTAATGTTTCGGGGCTCATCTCACAGCCCTTCAATTGAAAACAGCAAAATTTTGAGTAGTTTAATAGTTTATTTCAATTTTGTTGTATTTATTTTAAATACAATAAAACTGATTTGCTTGTCTCTTATCCGCTGTTTAAAAAAAAGCATACATAAAACCGCGCCATGACGTGGAGTCTGGTTATAATTGTATTTTCCACCCGAATAAGGTAATATCCATGGGGTGAGATGGATTCTTGAAAGTTGGTAGTCATCAATTTGTTGGTCAATCAAAGGAAATTGTGGGTCAGCACATTTCTTGGTAATACAACAAAACTCATAGGATAGGGAAGCGTAAAATTACCCATCTAGTGAAACAAACTCTTCGTGGAAATTCGGAGCAGAAACACGTTATTAAATAATTTTTTACCATGCAGTTGTTTTATTTCACTGGAAATAATGTTTGTTTAGCCATTCATTTCAGTAATGCTTTAATTGCTCGGTGTCTAATCTGGAGATTTCTCAAGACTCTTGTGCGAATTCAAAGAAAGCAGGCTATACCTTGGATGACCTATAAAGGGGTGGTACACTAACCCCTGTATTTAGTCAAGCCAGCAACCTGTTAAGTCCAAAAAGTAGTTATTATTATTATTATTATTATTATTAGCACCGCGTCTTACTACCCGTTCGGGTTATACGTACTTACGCTAATGTGTAATGGTAGGGTTGTAATGGTAGGGTGATTGTGAGATGAAATGGAGGACCTACAGTTTAACGTGGAATCCGAACCACCGTGGAGGCCTGGCATTCCCCACAGTCACAATATGTCTTGCCAAAAAGTAGTTTGTGCTTCTTAGTTTCATTAGACCCACTTGACTTATTTCAGATTCGACCAGGTTTGGCAATGAGTGAGATCCTTCTAACACGCTTTATGTATTTATCTAAATACATTTACATAAATAATTAATAGGGTCTCTGTCTTTCGTCAGATTCATTGCCTTATCTAAATTCAGTCCTCAATCATGTACTTATGGTATTTTCCTTTTTTATACCAGAAAACTCATCTTCTTTCCTTGTTTGAGCTCATTCAGGACCAGAGACTGAAATCTTGAGGCCCGTTACAATGAGAATTTTGGGGCTTTTTCTCTCTCCCCCCCCCCTCCCTCCCATTCCCCACCCATTTAATAGATGTACAGGGGAATCATTAATAAACAGTTAAATATTACAGTTGTATTAAGTTTTATAGCTGATGCAGCTAGTAGTTTACTAGTTTTCTATAGGTTGAGTAACTAATAATTACACTTTTTTATGTATGCATAGCATCTTATAATAATATTATCGCTTTAATTTCTGTTAAGTTTTTGTTGAAACCACGGACTCAACTGGACTTAAAGAATCATTACCGTGATTGCAACTTTAACAAAACTTTGTGGACTGTATTTTTGTCTAGTAACAGGATGCGAACTAGCAAACAAAACACCACGAACCACTGCAATAATATATAACGACCTCGCCAACCATCTTACCTGTTGGTATCTATTAGGCACAGTGTCTTACATAGGCGTGGCAGTCTCAAACCTCCACAATTGTGGGCCCAATCCTAGTTGTGGCGTTCAAACACCAGGTGCATGCCTTCAACCTGACACTTTTGGAGCTTATGGACATTTTTAATTACACCACTAAAGTCAATACTGCGTGAACAAAATGTGTGTTCTATACAGAGTAGGGATAAACTGTTAAAATGATCTTGTAGCATCGTAACTCGTAGCTTGCATGTAATTTGTAATCGTAACAAGCTTGCTGAATGCTCTATCACCTTCATAAACTGCTATTGGGAGGTTGGGAGGGAGTAAAAAACTGCAAAAAAATAACTTCTAGTTGCAGCTTATGCATTGCATTTAAAAGAACAAGGTGGACAGATACAGTATATGCAAAGTTTAAAAAAGAATCCTTAGCGAGATAGTTATTAGTTCTTTTTATTCAAGACTATTAGATAAAAAGTAGTCCTTAAGAACGACCGATGGGGCCCCCCTTAGCTCAGTGGGGCCTGGTACAACGGTCGCCCTTGTCCCCAACCCTGAGCTCATCAATCAGCTACATTCCATCGTCTTCCTTGTTACCCTTATCATTTCCACCTTGCCTTATACGACATAACTCAAAAACAAATTTCTTATCATAATGTAACCCATCCATTTGATCTTATTCACAGAATCACCTAAAGAATGGTTCTTTTTTCATTGATTCTTCTTTGAACTTTATTAATCACCCAATCAACCCACTTATCTATACTCCTATAGCTTTCTAAGTATTTATTCTCATTTTCTTCAAGGTGCATGTTTCAGTGCCATACCAATCAATGCTTCTATGTAGCATTACGCTAGTTTATTCCTCATCTACAGACCTAGTTTGTTAATAAGTGGCACCCTCTTCTTGTTAAATCGACCTTTCCTTTGCTAATTTTGACTTTACATCTATATGTATAACACTTTGGCCATGAATAGAGAGAGAGAGAGATAGAGAGAGAGGACCTGGCGGTCAAGGGGTAAGATTTCAGATATCTGTGCTAGGGGTCCGGTGTTCAAATCCCGGTCCCAGCACAGATTTATCTGATTACCAAACCCTTCCTTTATCTCTAGCAAAGTGTGTGCCTTTACGCTTTGTGAATGTGTGGTATGCCAAGCCCCCACCATGGTTTGGATCCTAAGTTAAACTGTAGGTCCCCTCTACTTTCCACCAATATCATTCTCACTTATCATCCTATCATCTGGGGATAGTGGAATTACACAGCTCAGAAATGAATTCCTCCATAGGCCAGGAGAGAAGAGATAAGATAAGGTCAAATGGACAAGATCTAGATCATTGGTCCCACCCACATCATATTTTATTATATATATACTCACTTTGTTCGTTAAGGGCTCCGCCCCCAAACCCCAGTGAGTTTTCTTTGCAAGTGGATGTAAACTAATGTAATTCCAGAGCCGTTTTTTGATAGGTATTACCGTTTAGCAACAAGAGACTTCCAAATAAAGGTCCGCACCGATTTTAAAGTTGCTCCACCATTTTGAATTCTTTTTTTTCGGGATTTTTTTTTTTACTTTTCGGAATTTTCCCGTCGGTTACAGGCTAGAAGCTAGAAGTTTGCCAAATTTCAAGTTTCTAGCTCATTTGGAAATGGGTAAACATTAATGTCAGAGAGTGAGTCAGACATGTGGCTTTATAGTAGTATAATATAATATGGCAATCAGTTTAGTTAAGACTGCTATTTTTCTGAGAAAATTGAGTGTACATTGATACTTTTGTTGTGTTTCTAGTTGGTGATTATTTTATTTGTTTAAGGGTGACTAAATTTATCTCTACACTAAAAACATATTTATTCGCTCAAAATGTCTGACCAATGCCCGAATCGAGTCAAAAATACATCACATTGAAGATGAATTTGTTGCCACTCCCAAAGGAGTAGATTATGTGTTTGTTATCCTATTGGTGTGTGTGATATAAATCGTTAATAGCACATTACTAAAAAGAGTAATAAAATCTATATACTAAGAAATTAAATTGTGTACTCTGAATGTACTACAAAATATCATTATTTTATCTTTACGAAGAAAAAGAAAATTGAATAATGTTTTTGACCTTGTAGTATCTTTATATTGGAATAGAAAATTGCTAGTGTAATATTTTAGGAGATCCAAACACCTCCTAGCTTTAAATAAAGATATCACGTCAAAATATTGGCCTATTCCAACAATATTTTCATCTTCTTTTAAGTATTTTTAAAATATTTACAAAATGTATTAAGAGTAAATTTACTATGATTTACAACAATAAAATTGCCAAATTTTAGAAACGCAAATTTAAAATAAAAAGTTCATCAGTTAACTACCCTTAAATAAATTTTGCACTGAAAAAAAAACCTTTGTTTTTTAAAAAAATTATATATGAAACACTCCTTAATTAATATTAATTAAAAAAAATTTTGTTAGAGACTTTTGTGAAAAATTTCAAATGTTCAAAAATTATTTATAAGTTAACTACCCTTATCTTAATTTTTATTTAAAAAATATATACAGCATTATGTATCACATAAAGCACTACACAAATGACTTTCCCAAGAACGCCATTTATTGTAGTGTATATCCACCTCCGTTCCTACTTAAGGTGTTGGGGTGCGAATCTCTAATATTAATTGTCAAATGTGCCACTAAATTATAAAACTTAGATTTTTATAAAATAGTGGTAAGGCGGCTGATCTGGTTCAACTCCCGGACTCAAAGCTTATTTAACTTTTCTGAAGAACTGTAAATATAAATGCTAATATGAAGAAAGCAACGCTATATATTTAAGGATGTATGAGAGGTGCAGCTTGGGATATAAATGATTATATTAAAGAAACCAGCCATAGCTGAGTCATATTCGAATGTATTAAAAATTACACCTGGGCACGAGAATCAAACACAGGACCTTTAACTTAGCGCATCAATTTTCTACCAATGAGACTACCTCTGCCTTAAAATAAGAATGAAGTATGATCCTGAGTACAGGACGATTCCAAGATATCTAAGTGGTAGAAAGAATTGAGGCACTAAGTTAAAGTTCACGGGTTCGCTTCCCCTGTTTGGATGTAATTTTTCCATTCATCTGAATACATAATAATGTTTTTACGTATCTCACATCCTAAAAGTCATGTAAGTGTCTGGATAATGTGTCTGCCACTTAATCAATACCACTTTATAAATATACAAACATTGACCCAAATTTGAAAATGTTACTATAAATATTTAAAAACGTAACGAAACTATTTTGAAAATAGCTATCGGATTTCTACCAAACGAATGTTAATGAGACTTTTGAATTACACCTTACACAAAAAGAGTGTGCAGAAAAAAAAATTAAACAACATTAAAAGGGGAAACCACAATTTCATAAAAATATAATTTCATTTAACGGCAATTTCTCTTAAGTTATAACAAATTCCTTTTAAATATTTTTTTCAGCCTCTTCGGTGGCCACATGGTCTAAGGTGTCACTCTTGCAATAGAATGGACTGCCTATGGCAGGATCCTGGTTTGGATCCCGGTCTTGACCCACCCTGGTGGTGAAGTTAGTTCACGCGCTAGATTCATGTTGAGCTAGACTGCCGAGGATAGGGAGATCAAGTTTCGAATCTCAGTTGGGTGAACTGGAGGGGTTTTTTACTAAATAGTTTTCCACTCTCTCTCTCTCTCTCTCTCTCTCTCCACGCAAATGCGGGTTCACTTCCTCTAAATTCAACCTTCCCAATTCCTAGCTCATCAGCGTGATTACTACTTGAACGTATAACCTGAACGGTATTAATTAAGATGTGGTACTAGATAATAATGAATCCCGATCGGTTATAATGGGAGGTTTTTTCTTAAATGGTTTTCCACTCTCCCTGCACGCAAATTTTGATACATTTCCTATCATTTTGATCTTCCTAATTCCTAATACAAAATAATATATATTTTATATTAATATTAAATAAAAACATTTTCTATGAGGATTATTTTATAAAAGTCTAAAAAATGTCTATAGTGAAGCCTCTGTATATATATATATATACTCGTATATACATAATTATATATATATAATTATGTATTTACTTACTAATGTATAGGCCTATATAGTGAATATATTGACATGATTAAAAATGGGATCCCAATGTCTTAAAAAGGTAGTTTTGATTTCTAAAAAATTTCTTAGAGCTGTAGGATTGTAAAATAAATATAAAACCTACCGTGTGCCTTACTACTGTAATGATATTGGTTTGGATCACTCTAAACTATATAAAAAGTCATGGATGAAGGTAATTTTTCTTTAAAGTAACATATGTAGATTATTTCTTTATGATTCATCCATGAAGAAACATGCGCATTTCAGAAATAATGGGAAAAGGATTACACCATTAAAATATATTTCTTATACCATTTTTCCTGTTAAAGGAACAACTACGCAGTATTTGGCAAATGACGCCAATTCCCTATATCAATAAGAAGCTAGCTTTCACAACACCTGTCGCCAGGACTCTTTCTATTAGTTAGTTTTTACACTGTTGACGAAGGGCGTAAGAGGCAAGGGGTATGTCATGTATAAGCCGTTTGTGCGTATGATTAAAGGCAGCCCCAAACAGCCAAGCAGTCACACACAGCGACATACACATTCCGCACACACACAAGTCGCTCTAACACTCACGCTCACACAAGCAACGCAGTTAGGGACTCACTGGCACTAGCACTGGCTCTTGCAGTAACAGTCTAACACAGAATAAAAATTTACATTGATATCACAAGTGTGCATTGATATAAAGCATTTAATTGGAGTATGTATAAGTAATTAACAGAAGTCATTTGAATAAACCGTGTTTGAAACAACAACCATCAATATTTCTCTTTCTTACATTTATTAATTATACCGATTTAATTAGTGCTCAACCACGGAGCAATTAACAGCTGGTTAAACGGTATCTATTCCGTACAGTGATGATAGGCGCTCGATCACGGAGCTATAGACAACCTAAATATCACTACAGCATTATTATAACAGGGAATTAATCCGTAGTGTTTCAATCGACGCCCAACGTGGGGCGATTAATTCAATAGTGTTACACTACAAACCTGGTGACTTAAGACAACCAAAAAAGTTGACTTAAGAAATTGTTCTCTTGTGTATGACTCGTAATATTTAAAATGTAAACTTATACACTGGATTCATATTTCTAGTGAATAGCAAAAACTTTTAACCGTCAAGTCAATTAAAATATATGCCATAAGAAAGAAACATTTTAATAAGAATTAATCAAAATAATGGGCTACATCTCATTATTTATATTTCATTTGGGTAGAGTCATATTATCATCAATTTGTTATGGCCAGTGTAACAAATCTTATGGACATAAATGTATATTTCCCGCGGTGTAATGAAGCACTATCTTATTCTAGGTCACTATTTTAATTAGTGGAACATTTAGACTAACAAACATTTTTATTTGAAGTGCAAAAACCAACTCCGTGAATAATTAAAAAAAAAATGTAGTACAGTTTCCCTCTAGATAAAAGTGTGCACGTTAAAATTAAAATTTGCCTTACAAAATCATATTATATATTTTTGTAAGAAAGGTTAATCTCATTAGAGATTTAAAGTTTATTTTAATTTAAATAAACTAAAATCAATTTCTCTTAAAGAAATGTTCCCTAAAAAACTTTCCCCTTCCGTCTTCTACAAACCTCATCCCATCCACACATATAGAGACACATTTCCACAGAAAGAGACTTTTAATTATTTTTTCTGTCATCATTGATAACATTTTTCTATATTGTTAGTGTTATTTTACAGGTATTGACAGATATAAAAAGTGGCAGCTGCAGTTCTCAATACTTGACGTATGAATATATATTTGAAAGTATATATAGTATCTTTCCAAAATGTCAGATAAGGTCCCTTCGTATGAAAACTAATCTCTATAAATTGACTTTTTTCAACGCTACTATTACCTTTATAATGTTCTTCGAATGGAAAAAGTACCAAAAATCAAAAATAATTTCAGAAAACAATTTCTTTCTATCAAGCAATGCATCTAGTCCTATCAAACAGATTTTTTTTAAATTAAAGCAATTACTTCGAGGAGTTTCATCATTTCAAAGTTAACAAATCAATACTAACGAATGTAGAAACACAGATCCCGAACTAATTTTTTCTTTACTATCTAAGGCTGTAGATTTTTACAAAAATCACAAAATGCTTGAATTCCCAAAAGGATATACAACAAACCATGTGACTTGTATTATTTGGAAAGGTTCACTTGGGCAATATTTTGTTTGAGTACGAATATTATTATTATTAGCACCGCGTCTTACTACCCATTCGGGTTATACGCAATTACGCTAATGTGTAATGGTAGGGTGATTGTGAGATGAAATGAAGGACCTACAGTTTAACGTGGAATCCGAACCACGGTTGAGTACGAATAGTTTGAATATAAAACTTAAGCTAAGGGAATACCAGTATATTTAAATCTGCGAAGGAAATCACTTCCAAAAGGTAATAAAAACCACAATGTTGAGAGAAACATTCATAGTCTAGCTGGTTTTATTATAATTTAGCCCTTTTATTCTAAATCCGGTGGTACTATAAACATAGCCTTATGGTCATAGAAAGCTGCTCTTTTCATACTATTTAAATAAGTATGTACCATGATGTATCATCAATGTTTAACAAGAAATCATGTTTATTTCTCGTTCTGGAATTTGTCATATTTTTTTTTTCATATTGTGTTTGGATATTTAAAGCCAAAAGAAACGCATCTCAGAAAAAACCATTTAGAGCAAACACTAGTTTTTAGACTGATAATACATATTCAAATCATGCAGTCGAAATTTGGATTCGATTTAAGTGATGTAATAAAAGATATTTACAAAAAAAAAAGTTATAGATACTTTTTCTACGTAATTTTCTTCCAACTGAGAAAACTTTTTTTTTTCCACTTGGGTAAACATTTTAGAAGATTCTCTTAACTTCTTTAACAAAATGATTACTTAACATTATCAATTGATGTATAGAAGATCAAGCAACCTACAATCATTTATAATTTACATTCCCGGCTCTATTACTAAATCAATATACACATCTGATGTAGATCTAATTACATAACATTACTGACAGGACTTGCTGTTTTGTTTTTAACTTACAGATTTATAGCTATTACCTTCACCTAGGTGCCGGAGTAAAGGAAACTAATGGTAAATTGAAATAAATGCAGCCTTGCCACTTCTCCCCTGTGTTTTATTTCGAACGTTATTTTTAATTTTGGATCATGTTTGAGAACATTCACATAAAATTAATACTAGGCATATTAGGATTATGTAAGAAAATACCTTATTAGAAATAAACACTTTTTTGGTGCAGTCAATATTAATGTTTTACTTTATTATTAGTATTAGATTGTTATCTATTATCTGTATCTGTTATCTATTATCAAGCTATTATCTGTGAAAAGTGATGATTCAAATCACATAACTTTACGTCTAAATAAATGAAAGTCTATTTAGTAGCTTATATAACGGTCAAAAAATGTCTTTCGTAATTAATGTGTGCTTTACGATGTTTTCTTGGACCAAAATATTAATGTTTATTTGTGTTCAGTAATTCAAACCCATGGTAGATTTTTGCCACTATGTTGTGCAGTGATTTTCAAACTTTTGAAAACGCTCTTATTGGAAGGGTACAAGCTGATCTCTACAAGAGCATAAAAAAGTCTATTAAGTTTTAGCACGATCACTGGTACTCAACAGATTAGTTCCAAAATGTGTAATGCTTCCTCAGTTTTGGAAAGATTTATTCGTCGTGCCTTTGAGGAAAGAAAACAGTGAACGCATTTATCTCCATGGTCGAGTGGCTAAGGAGAGATGCTAAGGGTTTTGAGTCAAGGGTAGTATTTTTAAAGTTTTTATAGTAAAAAAAAACTCTTTTTTTTTGCAAAATAAATTAAATATTTTTCCGCTTATAACATCATGACAGATATTAAAGAACTGATGAAATTACTATATGAATAAAATTAAACTCTACGTTGGTTTTAGAGTAGTATTGGATTTATTTTGCCGAAAAAAGTTTTAAATGAAAACTTAAAAAAAACTGAACTAAAACTAAACTTTTCTCACGTATCTTTCTATTCCACCTTAAAGGGCTGGCCAATAACGAATAAAACTTATCAAATTTTGCAGACTAATAAAATGATAATTTCATGGCGATTATTGATAGCGTATACTTTTATCTTTTAAATAGAAAATCATTTTAATCATTTGTGTGTCCCCAGCAATTTTTTAATACATCATTTTATTACTCGTTCGGGCTGTACGCCTATACTTTTTGCGTTAATGTGTTAGGGATTAGTAAGATGGAGTTTAGAGGTAGTGCACCCGCCTTTACGTAGAGTTAGAGTGGAAATCCATCTAGGAAAAATCACTCTCAGTACACCCGACCACGATTGAACCCCGATATCTCCGTCTTCACCAGTATAGTCTAAAGCGGGAGTAGCACATAAGACCATGTGGCCACCGAAGCAAGTAGCACGTAATTGTTGTTTCTCTACTTATTATTTTGTATCCAAATGACGAATTTTAACCAAAACTTGGTACACACAGAGGAAACCTCAAGGATCCCCCCCCTTGTATGTGTAATTATCTCCTTCTTGGCCTGAAAGTGTTCAAACTATTCAATAAATGAATAAATAAATTATTGGGAAAAGCGGAAACAAATTATTTTGATATTTTATTAATAAAGTTTATTTACTACATGTTTAGTAAAATTTTTAAAGGTATTTAACGTGCACTCTCTGAACTGACTGATCAAATCAGTACACAAGAAATTCTATGAGCGAGAGCGAAAGATCCTAAAATTTTTCCGGGGAAGGTATTTTCACATAACTTCCAGGGCTCTCTCACATTCCACAATTGACATGGGACCGATGGCTTTACTTCTCCTCCGAAGTAATTTTTGCTACGGATTTTTATCGCTTGAGAAAAATCCGTTGACCCCAGCTGGGTTTAAACCCACGACAATCGGGTCATGAGTCGAGCATTTTACCACAAGGTCACCAAGGTCGACTAACCTCTGGTTAAATGAAAGCTTGCATTTTATCCAGTGGATAAAATTGGTAATAAGTGTTTAAAACTTTGCGAGCTATAAATTTTTCTCTTTTTTTTAGGAGTTCTCTACATCTAAGGAACGTTATGGCTGAGCAAATTTTCAATTTTTCTTTCTGTCCAACATGTTTAGCTAATCATGTTTCCAATATTTATCAGAAAATGAGAAGTAAGTTTTTGAGCCATAATCTCCATATACATAAAAATTTAAATTTTCGCCCTTGATATATTATTTATTTGAAACATCTTCCGCAACATACAATAATAAAGTAAATTAAAAATACCGGCCTAAAAGAATCCTAGGAATTGTTTTATCTAATCAAGCTAAGGTTCGACTTTTGAACCTAACTGAATATTTCAAGTATCTAATTAGAAATAAACTGTGTGTTGTCGGTGCTAGAACTGGAGCACATGAAATTGATTACAGTAATTGAAGACATTAAAGCCAGAGAACAGGTTTTTTTCACTCCAAGAGTGTTCACGGAACCCAATTATTCCTTAAGAGCAAGGAGAGTATATTCCACACAAGATTGGCCCAAACCGCACCGTATGGTCATGATCAAGAACTCACGGCCTCCTCATGCGGGCTGAATACTCTCCCCGTCTTATCGGATCGATAGATCAGTTCTCCAGTTGTAATCTATTAATTTTTACGTGCACTCGTTTAAATCACAGGATAGGCTGGCATAATTAATGGGGACTTAGGAGGTCAAAGATCTAATCCCAGACTCGATTCAATTGCGTGATTTTCTTTACTGTACTTCCTTTTTTTTTTTCCCCTCGCGTCTTACTACCCGTCCAAGTTATCTAAATTTGTTTTCACAATATTGGCATGGTTACAAAAAAAAAAGGTAAATTTGGAAGAAATGAACGTGTATTTATTTAGAAGTTGTTTGGGTTATACAAACATATACTACACTAATATGTTAAGGAGGTGTAAGGTTGGGGAAATGTACCCACATTTGTGTAAAGGGAGAGTGAAAACTATTTAGGAAAAAAAACACCCTCAGGAAACCTCAACCGAGATTCAAGCCCCGCCATTAGCAGTCACGTATATTTCGATAGTAATTCCTTAGGGGTAACTTAACCATTAACCACGTAACGCTTTTTCTTACCTATTTTGACCCCTTTCCCCCATATAATACCATATTTATATTTAGCCTGGTCCTAACCCACCCCTAACCAGTGCTACGATTCTTTCTTACAACAACAACAGCAACAACAACAAAAGTGTTGTATAAACCTATGACATAAAAAACTTGTTCAATTTAGCTCTTGAACTGATCACTAAACACCCAACACTGTAGCCAAGATATTATCTAGAAATTCGAGGTAAACCATTCCCATGGCTTAGTGGTTTAAATGTGGCTACGTCCTGCAAACGCACAGGATGAGTTTGTGTATCTGCTCTGCTTCGTAGTAGCTTATATCAGAAGCGTACAAGGTAGGTGCATCAAAAAGGCAAACTCACAATTTTTTCGAGTCTCTGAGACCAATAAGGCAACATCGCTTGTTGGTTCGTTCCCGAACAACACATCTTTATTTCAATTTGAATTGTATTGTGATTGCATCCTAGCCTAAATCTTTAGTTTTATTATTTTATTGTAATTATTGTAACGAGCCCCCGGCCATTAATTCATCGCTGTGAAAAGGAAACCACACATTTAACCAATGATAAATTTTTCGGCCATGCCGGGAACCGAACCTGCTATTCATTTAGTAAAGGGCAAGATTTGATATAGTGGCTACATTCTAATTTTTATAGGAAGAACCTTATCCGACACAATTAAAAAGTTACTAGACCTATTTTCACGTATTCATACGTCTAATCATATGATATGCAGCTGTGACTTTTTATAGATATTATTAAAACTTATAATATAGTAAAATGTTATTCATTTTGATTTAAAAAAAATTGTTTGCTATTTTTTAATAAAAGAATTTTCCTGTGAAAATATAACTGCTACTTAGCATTGCGTTAAATTTGAACATGACTTTCTTTCTTCATTAAAAAAAAATCTGTGCAAATGTCATGTATGTTCATGATAAATATTCAAGAACTATTATTTTATTATGTGTATTGCAAAAAAAAAAAACTTTCAAAAATATCTATCTTAACTCGCGATCCCTTTCACCCCCCACCTAATCGTTCGTTGGAGTTAAAAGGTCAGCCGTCTAAATCTCGTAGCATCTTCAATTTTCAATGAAACACAAGGAAGAATTATATCAATTCGGTCAGCCAATAAATTGTACACGACGCATTGATTCACAATAAACTGACACGAGCAAGAATTTAGTAATTTGGCCTTCAACGGAGGTAGTAGAGAAGATCTACAGAAAGAGTTTATGACAGATGGTCTGTGATCAGTGGGAACACACCTCGGGTCAGGATCTGCTCAATCCTAGGTCGATTATCCTTGATTCGATGCGAGGAGTGGCTCATACCAAGGAGTGATGTCAAGTTGCCTCGAAAGGGACTTGGTAACTTGAATGCCCCCCCGAATTTATATTTAAGGATGTTTTCTACCTGTGACGTATCGGCAAATCGAGATAGGATTTCTCAAGTTAATAAATTTACATTATATTTAATGAATTTTAAAGATATGACATTAAAACAAAAAACTTAAATTCTTAAATAGTTCTAAAACTAGTATTACAGTATCACAAAAATAAGTTGTTGATATTGGAGTCTTTTTTTGTATGCGCATTTATTTTAAATCGTCTTCAAGATAAATTATTTGGTTTATTGACAAAATTGACTTGTAGGTTTCTTCCTTCCAGGATGTAGATTAAATAAGTGTGTGGAAGCATCTGTCTAACTATAACAGATAACAAGAAAAAAATCCCGTTGAAATGTGAGTAAATTCTCCCTAAACGCAAATAGTAGAGTGAAGGTATAAGCTTATACTCGTTAGTGGAAGAGGGGAATTGTTATCTTATAAAATAGAGGCCTCATATAATGAACTGCTCAATTTCTTCCCTTTTGTTCCATTTCGTACATTGGCTTACAAGTGTGATAGCGCTAAGGGTGCGTCAAGTTAAGATGAAACCCACTTTGGTGTCTGCATGGTCTAAGGCGCTACTCTCTCAGTAGACTAGATTGTCAATGACGAGGAGATTGAGGTTCAAATCTCGGTTGGGTTTACATAAGGTGGTTTTTACAAAATGGGTTTCCACTTTTCCTTCACGTAAATGCGGGTAAACTTTCCCTAAATATAGCCTTCCTAGTCCTTAAAACATTTAGTGTAATTAGTACACAAGAATATAGTCCGAACGGATATTAAGATGTGGTGCTAAAAATAAATTACCTACTAGTGGAGAAATAAGTTCTGAAAAGACTTTTCTACCAAATATTAGAATTGAGATTTTAATACTATAGTCCACGTTTCATATAAAAAGCCTTTTATAAAATATACGCTTTTTTTTTGTACCCAACATTAATAGTATCTTAATATATAATTAGTAAGTTATTTTAGAGGTATTCACATAGTAACATTTTCCTAGTTGTCAGATAAAGCTTAGATCTTTTTTATGCCTATTTTTTTATATGGTAAGAAGGGCGGTTTAAAAATATAAATTTGTTTTGCCTTCATCATTGGGGAAAAAAAGTATCTATATTACAGGCATTATTTTACTTACTAACCATCAAAATCGACAGATGAAGATCACATGATTAGACGCATGAGTGATTTTATGTGATTAGTTTAACAAATATGTAGGCCTATTTATCAGATAAAATCCAACCTATCCTATTATTAATGTTCTATAATACCACTGTGATAGTGAAATTACTGCCAGACATCCACCTGAATTCAAACAAATTCCTATTGTTTAGTTATGTAAAGAATAGTGGCAGATTATGGTATAACTAGTTGAAAAGACGTAAAGATTACATTCCTTTTTTTTATCACCATGTCTTACTACCTGTTCAGGTTATGAACATTGATGATAAATGCTCTATTGGGGTAGGAATGAGGAAGGAAGCATTTTAGAGGTAATATACCTGGATTTGGGTGTAAGGAGAGTGAGAAATTATCAACGAAATACTACCCTGATTATACCCGACTGGGATTCGAGCCCCTACCCACCCATATTCAGCAGGCCAGTCTAACACGATAGTGACACCTTAGACCGTTCGGCCACTGAAGCGAATCATTCCAAGCGGGTCTTAAATTAATGACATGTTTTGAATTTACATAGGAAATCTTGAACAAACCTTTAAGAAAATTTCATCTCCCCCCCACCCCACCAATAAAAATATAAGGGTTCAAGCCACCCTACTACCCACCCCTTGCACCCCGGTTCCGGAGCCACTGTAATGGCATTTTTTCGAAGAACACTGAAAAATTATCATTTCCCTTAGTACAGCGTCTTTCTACCCTTTCGGGCTATAATACCCAATATATACTAACTCCACTAATGTATGTTAGGGATGCAGTAGGTTGAATTTTAAGGAGGTGTACCCACATATGCGTGGAGGGAGGTGGAATACCATTTAGGTAAAACTACCCCCAATAATCCCGATCTTCCCTTTATCGGCAGTCCCAACAAATTGTGAGTATAACGCCTCAGACCATGTGACCACCGAAGCGGGTACACTTGCTATTCCGTTACTTTTTTTTTTGCCATACCATTGAATCTCTTAAGGCCCGTTGACACGATGTTAGTGGACTAATGCAAATTTATTGGTATTAGCTTACTAACATGTTAGTTGTGTTGACACGCATTTTTCACTTGCATTAGTAGCGCTTTTAAAAACATGGCTGAAAATGAAGAGTGGTGATAACTGGTCTCTCTATTGGAGCCTTTTTTTTTATCACTTCATCTCATTTTTCGTTCGGGTAATTTATACGCATATACTAATTATGCTTATGTGTTAGGAGCTAGTAAGGGTGAATTTATAATAAGTATGGGCGGCCAAATAATTTACAATTTCTTTGTAAACTCAATTTATCATAATTAGTTTACCTATTTAATACAAATTGTTTTATATAGCCAACATAAAAAAGTTAGTGATTAATGTGTCTCCTATTTCTTAGTTTCTTAATACATTAAAATATATTTTAGTTGATCCCAAATAATTATTAAATTATTTTACTTTATTTGTTAACTTATTTAGCATATATGTTAAATAAAATTAAACTCAAATAAGGTCAATAAATTCCAATACAACCTAACTCGGTAGGACATTTTTTTAAATAGGTCCAACCCAGATTTTTTCAACCCTGTTTTAAATGTTGGTATACTAATAACAAAATATCTTGTTAAATCCTAGCTAGACCTAAAACATAAAAAAAAAATAGGGTAGGCCTTAATTATTTGTTGGGCATTTTTTTAAATAGGCCTAACGCCGGTTTTTTAAACCCTGTTTTAAATTTTGGTATACTAATAACAAAATAATTTGTTAAATGCTAGCTTGCTAGGCCTAAAATATTCCTTAAAAATAATAATTCATTAATTTGTAGATTGGTTTAAATATAGACTATCTGGTTTGCTATACGATAATAATATTAAATTATGTATCTACTCAAGATTCCAAAGCATTACTACAAGTGTTTGAAGTGTTTGGGCTGATCATTTATAATTAATTTTAAAACTTATAAAGATTGGTTAAAGTGTCAAATATGGAGATTGGAAAACGCGCCGAAGATTTCGCGTGAAAACCACCGGCCATTCATACCTTACTTGCCGATAACGCGAATATTATGTTGCCGGAACTAATCACGGTACTACAAAGTTGTATTATATTTTGTGATCGTATATAAAAAAATTACTCATGCCACGTTGAGTGGTAGGAAATAATGGTTTGTTAAAATTATTGATAACATTTGTTTACCGATATTAAATAATATCTCTCGTAAGGAACATTTGTAAAATTTACGTAGGCCTAAAATTTTATTTTGGAAACTTCTAGAGAATATGTACACCTGATATAACTTTACAATACCCAATAGTGCAATATCCCTCCCATTCTTATCTTTATAAATTCGGTGCTTAAAATTGCACAAAAACTAATTCTTTTCATAACATTCCACAAATAAGTGTCCCCCGCACAACCAATTCTTCAGTTGCCGCCATTTTGGATTGTCTACTTGCATTAGTAAAGTTGGAAGGTGACCAACTTTTTCAGTTGCAAGTGGACTTGCATGTTAGTAGCTTGCTTGTCTGTTTACACGGTGCAAGCTGTGCGCGCGCAGCCAAATTAGTGCACTTGCATTAGTCAACTAACACCGTGTCAACGGGCCTTTAGGGTATGTACAGTAGCCCCATGGCTTATTTGGTGCTGACTGACAGCTGACAGCTTTGAAAAGTTACCAGACCAAATTATGTATCCCTACGCTGAACCATATGATTTGCAAAAAACATGTGTTTAACAGCTGTCACTTCTGGCAGTCAAAATTTAGGTACAATAGCTCCATTGCTTTTTTGGTGCTGACTGACAGCTCACAGATGACTTCTGACAGTCAACATTTAGGTATATACCCAAATTTTGAATGTATAGAAGTGACAGCTGCTAAACACATGTTTTTGCAGATCATATGGTTTGGCGTAGGGATACATAATTTGGTCTGGTAACTTTTTAAAGCCATCAGCTGTCAGCTGTCAGCTGTAAGCTGTCAGTCAGCACCAAAGAAGCCATGGGGCTACTGTAGTTGTAAGTATGGAATGGTTGAGGGAGGGGGTCTAGTATTGATAGGGGAGGGAGATGGTGTCAGTCGCGGGTAGGGTCCAGTTTGTAATTACGAATATTAGGAGAGTATAAAACCAGAATGGTAGTCGGACCGGCGGCGGTGTTGTGTCTGTATATTATATACCTCACAGGTCGAACAGAAGCAATGTCCGGTAATGAAGGGGTGTGGATATAATACTGAGACTCACCGCCTCTCTGTGAAGAAGATTGGCAGCAGCAGCCACAGGGGGGAAGGGAAGGGGGGGCCGCTCGCACAAGAACTTGGGCGGCATGTCACCTAAGAGTATCGAAAACACGTTCAGTCACTTATTGATGAGAAGGGAGACATCAAAAAGAATGGGAGGACGTCATTAATTTAGCCGATTTATTCAAATAATGTAATCATTAATATATTTCGTTGCCGCTATCGGATACCATATAGTCTAAAGGCGTCACTTTAACGGAGATATCAGGGTTTTAAATCCCGTATTTAGGGTGGAGTTTGTTCCCCCCTAAATAGGTTTTTCCACTCTTCCTTTACGTGTATGAGAATACACTTTCTAAAAAAATTCAACCTCTTTCCTCCCTAACAGTTAAGCGTAATTAGTACATGAGCTTATAGCCAGAAAGTGGAGTAATACGTGGTGCTGAGATAAAATTATTATTATTACCGCGTCTTACTACCCGTTTGGGTTATACGCACTTACGCTAATGTGTAATGGTAGGGTGATTGTGAGATTAAATAGAGGACCTACAGTTTAACGTGAGATCCGAAACACGGTGGAGGCCTGGCATTCTACACATTCACAAGTTGTGGTTAATACACGTCTTGTCAGAGGTGAAGGAAGGGTTTGGTAATCAGATAATTCTGTGCCGGGACCGAGAATTGAACCCCGGACCCCAGCACAGAAGTCCGACACCTTACCCCTAGACCACCAGGTCACCCTAAGATAAAAGTGTATAATCTAAGTGGAGTCATGTAAAGTCATGTAACGTACCCTCCGATTATCTTGTGAAATAGCAAATTAACCTTACATGTTTTGACTATGGTGCAGCTTATAAGATAGGGCCATATTGTAATACGGAAAGGTAATGAATCAAATATCCAAAGATATTTATGCTTTTTAGTGAGGATTACTACTATCTATATATCATATTCTGAAAATTTTAAAATGACACCTGGACACGGGAATCGAACAAGGGACCTTTGGCTAAGTTCGCCAATGCTCTTACCACTGAGCTACCCAGGATTCGTCCCGTGCCCAGGGTCATTCCTCAATCATATTTTAAGGCAGAGTCTATGATGGACGTGTGTAAATCTTCGGATACAAATGTGTGATTTTATTAAGATCACGAACTATCAGATAACGCAGCCACCTTTGACTTGGTAGTTGGTTTATTGCTGCCACTTGTACAATTATTATAACTGTACGGGAATGCATATTAATGAATCATTGGCGTACTAAGCCAAAGATTCTGGGTTCGATTTCTGTGTCACGGTGTAATTTTTCAATTTTCAGAATACGTAAAGGTAATACTGCTATTTTTCAGGGTGAACGGAGTGTACAAACAAACTTGACCCGTGATATAAAACGAATGATTATTGGGTTCATAAAAATAGACTAGTAACTAATTACTCTATGAAAAATATACAAATGTGATATTTTTGCTCAATTTAAACTTTCTCATAACAAGAAAAAGTTTTGCGGTCGTGAAAAAAATCGATCTCGAAATTATGATGGATATTTACAATGTTTGTGAATAAGAACCCAAAAAGGTGAATTTCACAATTCTGTCTGTCTCTATGTCTGTGTGTCTGTCCAGGGCCACAAATCCAAAACAGTTTGATAGGATAGATTTGGTTCAAAATTGGTATTTAGATTTTTTTCTACCCAAGCCTTTCAATTAAGGGTAGTATACTAACGAGCAATTTTGAAAAAAAAATTACTAATTGGTCCGAAAATGAATTTTGATAAATGAATTTTGTCCACACTAATTAGAGTGAATTACCACGTTCTAGTACTTACATAAAAACCGCCCTTCACAGTGTGTGTCCAGTTTTTCATTGGTTCTACACAATATATCAGCAATAAAACATATCAGACGATAGCTATAATATAACTAGTATAGTCTGCCCTACCCAGTGTGTGACCAGCCTATCATTGGATGTACTAAACACTGTGTGAACACAGTATCAGCAAACAAATTCTTCATACGACTGCTATAATATTGCTCACACTGATTGTAGTAGGTGTCGGAGCACCACAAGCCACATATGACCTACGTTACCAAGTGGGTGTTTTCTCTATTACTGGATATACCAAGCCACATTATCAGCAATCAAACACTTCAGATTCCAACGTCAACACTAGCGAAAAAAAACAACGTTTCGAATCCTTCATAACTACACCCATAGAGAAAGGAATCCTAAACGTCTGCGTGGTCTAAAACGCTACTTTCGTAGTAGACTAGACTGCCGATGCCGGGGAGATCGAGGTTTGAATCTCGGTCAGGTGTACTGAGGGTGGTTTTTTTCACTCTTCCTCCACGCAAATACAGGTATATTTCCTCTAAATTTAACCTTCTGAATCGCTTAAACCACTGGCGCAATTAATACATAAACGTATAATCCGAAAGAGTAGTTAGACGAGATGGAGAAAAAAAAAATTTAGCACTGCGTCTTACTACCCGTTCGGGTTATACGCTTTAAGTACTAAATACGCTAATGGATTAGGAATTGGGAAGGTTGAATTAGAGGAAGTGAACCCGAATTTGCGTGGAGGGAGAGTGGAAAATCATTTAGGAAAAACCACCCCCAGTTCACCCGACCGAGATTCGAACCACGATCTCCACGTCCTCAGCAGTCGAGTTTAACACGACAAGCGCGTTAGCCAAATACGCCACCGAGGCGGGTATGGAGAAAAAAGAAAAAGCAGCTAAACGTCAAGTCCATCTAGTATGGTTTGTCAACAATGGGAGCTCGGGGGTTTTAATTACAGCTGGATGTACTGCGGGTATGTTTTCTTAAATTAATTAATTTCAACTCATCCTATTCGCAAATGTGGGTACATTCCCTCTTAATTCTACCTTTCTTATCCCTATACCTTATGTGTAGCTATATGCTCACAGGACGGATGGGTATTAAGACGCAAATCGATATATTATATGCATAATAATTAGAAATTAAATTTGATTGGAACATTTTTTTAAACTAACCAGGTGATTTGTTTTTGCTAAAGATATTTAATATAAATTATTGTATGTATATCAAAATTAATGCCTTATAAAAGCTAAAAGTGTGTAACACATTTTTAACATGTAAATAAAAAATAAATTGAATTATGGGCTTCATGAAATATATTGGATAAATTTAATGCAATGGCAAGTCGACTAGAACCATCACATAGTGTAGAAAAATTAATTATGTTGTTTAATTAAGGTGGGTTGGTAGGATGATTCGAGTTTAAGCTAGTTTTCTTGTGATTTTTGTTTTTAATAAAGATTTTTGTCCAACATAAATACAATATAGCTTCAGTATATAAGTTTAGTCTAATTTTGTACATATATTAACCTCAAAACTTCTTGAATATGTGTTATATATATCGTGGAATTTGATAAGGACTTTTTTTCTTTTAATTTAAAAAGTTTTTGTTTGAATTCCACGTTTCTCGTGACAGTGATTCAAGAATTGTTAAGTTTACCGTGGGTAAAAATATATTTACTGAAACCATATCTAATTTGATAATCAAAAATAATTTTGTACTACAAAAACTACAAAATTATGGAACTCAGTCCCCCCCCCGTATTCCTTGCCTCTACTACCCCTCGCCCCCCGTAACTTTTTTTTATCGATAATAAATATTATATAGTTAATAGTTTTTTCTTATGCCACTTTCACTAGTGTTAAATTTTCAACACATTCAAGACAAACTCATGATTCAATTGTAGTTTTTTTGGGTTTTTTTTTTATAATATTCCACCAGGGTTTGTTCGCTAGACATTACTGGTCTTATATTTTGTCAGTGGTGGATATTTAACCGTCTTCTGAAGGTTGGGGCACCATGTAGGTGCTGTTACTTTGTCCCGATGAGATGATGTGATGATAATGATGATGGTTATGTGGTGCCAGTAGAAGTCATAATCGTAACTTAAGCCTAATTATCCAGACCGTGACAACCATAGGTATAATTCACCTTGGAGTAGAATAACATGGTACCACAGGGAATCGAAGCCGGAACCTCTATATTAGTAGCCAGGAATACTTATCATTAGACCAAGAGGCCGGCCATTAAGTTGGTGATTCATATTTATGAAACCAGATCCCCCTTCCATAATTTGGATCAATCTAGGTAAGAGATGATTAGATTTCTTCTAAAAGTTTGAATTAGTTTTAAAAGATACATTGTGATATTTATTACCATGAGGCTGTATAACACAAACCATTCCAAATCTTACGCAATATTCTTAATGGCTTCAAGAAGATTCTTACTACATAGGAAACTGAAATGCCAAAGCTTTCAACCAATTAGACGGAGAAGATATTTTCGTAGGATAGGTATCGTTTTATTTATAACCTAACCTGGTTCTGTTTTCTGTCTTCCACTTTAACTAAATTGTGAAATTGAGATCAATGAAACGATTTTACTATATTTATAAAAAAAATACAACAAAATTTTAAAATAATAATGGTTTTAAAAACGGATCTCAATTTAGTTGCTATCAATTCAAGCACGTATAACAGCACAATTAAATAAGATTTCCAGTTCGAACATAATTTTGCAACTTATTTCATGATTTTTTATTTATTTTATTGTTGGAGTCCTACTATCCGTTGAGACTGTACCCTTATGTACTAGTTACGCTAGTTGATTATAGATGAGGAAGAATGAATTTTGAAGACGTGTACCTACATTTGCGTGGAGAGTGTAAAACCGTTTAGCAAAAGCCACTCTCAGTACATTCGACTGAGATTCGAACCTGGATCTCACGGTAATTGAAATTCTAGTATATTGAAAAAATGACGCCTTAGATCAAGCTGCCACCGAAGCAGACAATAGTTTGTTTACAAATAACAATAACCAACAAATATAAACCATCCACACTGGTAGGCAATCGAGCATGTGTGAACCGGGCCGCTGGAACACCGGAAGATATCCAGGTGTGGCGCCTTGATTTGGAACTCCGCAAATACTTTAAATTAAAATAAAACCATTCATTTAACTAAAAATGACCCACCTCGGTGGCATAGTTAGCTAACGCGCTAGTCGTGTTGAGCTTGACTGCCAAGGATGGGGAGATCAAGGTTCGAATCTCGGTCGGGTGAACTGTGTGGTGGTTTTTCCTAAACTGTTTTACACTCTCCCTCAACGCAAATGTGAGTTCACTTCCTCTAAATTCGACCTTACCACTTCCTAATACATTAGCACAATTAGTACTTAAGCGTATTACCCAAACGGGTAGTAAGACGCGGTGCTAAAAAAACTAAAAATTGTTGTTTTAATTAAATTTTAGTCAAATCTTCCAGTGAGTAAATCGAAGGGAGCTAAGAATACATAATTAAGTGAAGAGACAGGATGGATTATATTCAAAACAATTCCGTTTGAGATTTTGTAGGTGTTTTCTATAAATAATTTCATAAGCCAAACGTAAAAACATCCGACACCTTAGCTCAGTTGGTAGCGTGTCTGTCTACTGAGCTAAAAGTCTTGTTTCCCGACATAGCCGAAAAATTGATCATTGTTGAAATGTTGTTTTATTCTTTCACAGATAAATTAAATTAATGGCCGGGGACTGGATGGTGTGCCTGTCCTAGTCTTAAGTTAGATTATAAGGAATATGAAGCTAAGACAGGCCTGGCAAGCAGGTAATGATACATATATGGCTTGAATAAAAAAAAACTTACCCAGGTCACAGGTTGGAAATAATAATGGATGTAAAAAAAACCACGAAAAAGCTTCTTTTTTTTCCAGTGACCACTGACTGCTACTATCCTTGTAATCAACACAAAAAGATGGTGGACGATCATTTTACAAAATTCAATGAATCGTCTCCCAGCTATTGTCTAACGATTTAGAAGCAATTTTGCTCATGTCAGTCGGATGTAGAAGTTAATTTTCAAAGTGGATAATAGTGACGTAATCATCAATAATGTAGCTGAAATGCCAACTGGATTAGACCTACTAATAATAAAAATATAAATACTTCACCTTATCACTTCAGCTTACACTTAAACATAGCTTCAGGGGTATTTATGAATCTACGTTAAGTGGCCGTCATATTTGTAGTCCCAAAGCGTTTATCTGCCACCTCTGCCGAGAATTCAGTTTCATCTGATCTTTTTACCCAGTGATGATGACGTCGGGGTTCATATCTCGGCCTATAATACTGAAGTATTTTCTCGTGAAGATTTTCTTGCTATCCTTACACGCAAATTCAGGTAAATCACCTATCAATTCTACCTTCGTCATGCCTAGCCCATTAGTGTAAATACGTGCATTGTTCAGACGGGTAGTAAGACGGGTCAGAAAAACAAACAAAATAAAACTAACCTATTACCAGCGTGTTTGACAATAACCCTAGAGGGAGATTGCCTAACATATCATCAAACATCTTTACCAGTAGTCCTCTTTGGCGTCCTATAGCACTTGATGTGCGTGATAAATCATTTTTTTATTATCAAACTTCAATCTTCCTGTTAGATATTACAGGTGGCGGCTATCAATAAAAACAAAAGATGAAGGGACGAACTTAGCGCGATTCTCCGTCCAATCAGGATGTTGAAGTAGAGGAATTATTAATATGTAGAAATAATATTTAAACGTTTTAACAGCTTCAACTCAAGGATGGGAATAACTGCGTAATGTTTTCGCTTGCACGCCCACGCTGTACTCACGTACAAATGTGCAGAGTCATTCCTTCTATTCTTGCAATATTTCATGGCTTTATATAACAAGTAGAGAACTATTATTGTCCTTTTACATTTTTTAAAATGGTTATTTAAATGTCACACTGTCGTAATACTTAATAAGAGATTATTCATCATCAAAATATAATAACTCTTTGGTTAGGTTAGATAGGGTTGATTAGTTAGATGAAGATGTGAAACGATAGTTTATGCAAGCAAGTTTAAGGATATGATATAACAACATTGATAATAACCCTACAATATTGTTTAAGCTTTCCAACAATTGAATCGCCCACATGCCTGTTTCAACATGTTGACATTTTTTGGATCATCACACTTTATATTTCAACATTAGAAAAGTTAATGAATCACCACGATGTTTATTTAAACACGCTTACAGTTACTTATTGGCCACCCTGCCTATTTAAACAACCCAGCAGTTGTTGATTCACCACCTTATCTATATCAACATGCCTAAAACTGTTGAATCTCCACCCTGACTGTTTCAACATGCCTAATGTTGTTGAATCACCACTCTACCTATTTAATCATTCCAACCGTTGTTGATTCACCACTTCACATATGTCAACATGCCTAAAGTTTTTTAATCGCCAACCTGCCTAGTTCAACATTCTGGCAGTTGTTAGAACATCCCTCTCTGCTTATTTAAAACGCTAACAAATGTTGAATCACCACTATATCTATTTTATTATGCCAATAGTTGTATAATCATGCCTATTTCAACAATTCAACAGTTGTTGAAACATCACCCTATCTATTTCAACATTTTAACAATTGTTGAAACATCACCCTGACTATTTAAACATTTCAACAGTTGGTGGAGCATCACTCTGTATATTTCAATAAGCAGACCATTGATGAATCACCACCATGATTATTTCACTAAGTCAACAGTTGTTTAATCATGACCTCGTAATTTTCAACATACCTACAATTGTTGAATTATCACCATATATATTTCAACATGCTGACACTTGTTGAATCACCACTAAGCCTATTTAAAATGCGGTCACTTATTGAATCAACATTAAACCTATTTAAAAAGGTTGTCTCTTGTTAAAATCTCCATCATGTATATTTCAACATGCTGTCACTTATTGAATCTCCACCATATCTATTTCAACATGCTGGCATTTGTTAAATCCCCGCCATGACTATTTCAACATTCTGTCATTCATTAAATCTCCACCATGCCTATTTCAACATGCTGTCACTTGTTGAATCGCCACCATGTCTATTTCAACTTGCTGCCATTTGTTAAATCTCCGCCATTCCTATTTCAACATGCTGTCATTTGCTAAATCTCCACTATGCCTATTTGAACATGCTGCCCCTTGTTAAATCGCCACCATGGTTATTTCAACATGCTGTCACTTGTTAAATCTCCACAGTGTATATTTCAACATGCTGTCATTTAACATTTAAAAAAACACATTCTAAAGTAGTTTAAAGTAAGGAGTGGTAATAATTTAAGTTAAAACTTACATAATTATAATATGTATATGTGTATTTTAGACTTGTCGTCAACCCATGTTTTAATTCAGTTAATGATGTTATATAAATTTATTGAAAAACTGTTAGATATGACATTTTGTTGCTTATAAAAAGCAAAATATAATCAATCTTCTGAATATTAAAGTCGCTTAATACATCTACCAATTTTAAAACTATTTCATTAAATCTAAAATCTATATATTTTGTTAAAACTATTACTGGGTTTCTATCTAAGTCTTAACTTTAATGCTGTTATTTGTTTAATCTCCACCATGCCTATTTCAACATACTGTCATTAGTTGACTCGCCACCATTGTTATTTCAACATACTTAGAGCTGGTAAATATCCACCATCCGTTAGGATACGCGCACAGTGAACGTTGGTTACCTGTTTGCTAGTTGTAAGCGCCGACAAGCGGAAACCTGCAAGCAGGAATTTGTTATTATATTAAGTTACACGTCGCATAGTAAAGGTTTGAGCTTGTGTCTGCACGAAGGTAGTCCGCGCTCATCTGCTAACAGGAATGTTTTGGGTATTACTGCTCGCAGGCATTTCTGGCTGGCTTTTTGACGTGTGTCGTGTTTTGTGTTGAACGTAAATTATTAATTTTTAATAAGTTCTTTGTTTTTAAATATAGTATTTTATAACCTAAATTTAAGTTTTTGAATTTAATATGGCGGAAAGTGAAGTAATTGAAATTGACATATTAATTTCGTTATTCGTAAGTATTTAAAAAAAACACTATCCCTGTCTTATTTAAGTTTTGTCGTGAACACCCACGTTTTAAGAGCCAAAACTTTGGGAACAACGCTATCCATTAAACATAATTCATTCTCACTGACTCAGGAAATGTATCGAAGTAATAGTTTCTGCATTCTTCACTTCAAAAGAGTAAAATTTGCACCAGTAAAAAGTTGTTTCTAAATTATTATTATTATTATTATTTATTTTTTGTGGTATATATTCTACTATTTCCTCATGAAAACAATAAAGAACCGCACTACGGTTTGATGCTTGATTCAAGCTGTATTATCTAGCTCATGATAACTCGTAGCTTAGGTAGTTATTACAACTTGAACCAAGATATGCAACGGGCAGTTTTATGTAGCTTTCATTAGAAAACATTAGAACTGAGACCAGTGAAACTGTTTTCTCATATTTAAAAACCTAAAACATAATTTTAAAATAAAATTACATATAAAAATTATAAATGGTGCACCACATAGACTTTACAGCTTTTTTCACCCAAAAATGGAACGGTTTGCTAATATAATAATACTACTACTAATAATAATAATACTTAGTGCCGCAATTTGCTACTCTTTCAGGCTATACATTTAAGTACTAATTATGCTAATGGTTTAGGAATTGAGGAGGTTGAATATAGAGGAAGTGGACCCACATTTGCGGGGAGGTAGAGTGAAAAACCATTTAGGAAAAACAACCCCCAGTTCACCCGAGTGAGATTTGAACCTCGATCTGCCCGTCATCGGCAGTCTAGCCCAACATGAAACTAGCACGTTAGCTAACTACGTTACCGAGGCGGGTGATTTGCTTACAGCATGGTAACTGGGAGGTACTCTTGGTTTACCCTGAAAGGAAGCGAGCTTACCTTGAATTGTTCCACTATGGTATATCTTATAAGTTCATAATGTAATTCATATAGGTAAAACTACCTGCTACCTTTCAGGATAAATGGAGTGTACCATACGTGTCCCAATATAGAAAATTACTATTTACAAAAAAGGAAAAGTGAAAATTAAAAGAAATCCTTAAACATTTTTGGCAGTTATAAAATGTTTAAAAAAATAAAAATTTGAAACAAAATATTATTTTTCAATTGGGTAGAGCAACAAAAGGACTACACAAACAGATGGAATCCATCTACAAATCAATTTATGCCTTAGATAGATCATAAGTAAAATTAAATATTAATTGCTATGGAAGCATAGTAGGAAAAAAGCACATCACATTTCACTGAATAGAATACATGAAATAATATACACTGTTACAGAAACATATTATTTGTTTTGTGCCTTTTCAACTTCGCAGTTTTTCAAAGCCTTATTTAAAAAATATATACATTCACTTTAACTCAGAAAAATATGTGTTTTATAAATTTTTCTCTCAAATAAAAGGTTTATTTTTTTATTTTTAAGCTTCTTTCAAATTTGTAATGGTAATTCTCAAAGTTTTTGGGAGATATAATCAATATTGGAGATTTTCGTTTATGCAAAGTATTCTAAAAGTAATTTTATTAGAAAAATTATATGTTCTATTTTGTTTGTAATACTACCAGTTACCTAAATACCAATTTTAATATCTAAATTGTTATCACCAAATTTTAGAAAACAGATTTTTTTTTTCTATTTTTACCATTAAGTATGCTAATCTTAATTTATGGCACTAAATGTATCTACTGTGTAGATGCAGCTATATGTGCAAATAATAGTTTCTAACTATTTCTACAAATATTGCTTATAAGTTCAAAGACCTACCGAGTGAATATTATCTGAAATCATCAACATTAAATTATATCTAATGGTTTTATTTTCCTCTTTACCCTCATTGCTGGGCACGCAGACTAAAAAACAAACTCGTCTGTTCTAATTGTTCTGCTATGGGTAAGTTAGGGTTAGAATCCCGGCTGGGTGAACCAAAGGCAAGTTTTTCTAAGTGTTTTTCCACTTTCCCTCAGTGAAAATCAAGGTACATATGCTGTATTTTTTATTCTAAATTATTAGCGTGAACTTTATAAACCGATTGTATATATGAGCACATAACTAACTTAAATCTAGGACAGACCCAACACCCAGCCCTCAATTATTCATCACTGATAAAATGGGAAACCCCAAAATTCTTTAATAATTTTTTTTAAGCCATGCCGGGAATAAATCCCGACCCTTAACTTAGAAGGCAGATGCACTATTGATTGAACTAAGGCATATGACTACATTTATTATTATTATTACTTTTACCATGCTTAGTCTTACGTCATTAGTGTAATTAAATGCCGATATAACTGACGGGCAATAGAACGTGATGCACAGAAATAGCACAGCTTGGTTTTTGTTTTCCCCCCTACAACCAAATCGATAAGTTGACCATTATATCACTTTTGTTCAGGAGTTGAAGATCTCTTATTATGGCATAACGCACTGATGAAACTTCGCACTTTATTTTATTATGTGTACCGAATAGTAACTTCCCAAACGGGCATGTCATAAAAAAAATGAGCTCGCCCACTCTCGTCTTGAGTCCAACACCTGTGTCAATAAACATTTACTTTAGTATACTCCGTTTGACTTAAGAAATAACCATCTTTAAATGAGAAGTATTAGAACCATATACAGTAGAACCTCAGTAATCCGAAATAAAGGGGATGGCCCCGATTTGAAACTACAAAAATTTCAGATAATTTGTCAATTCGGGTTGTTGTGGAAAAGCAGGTTCTATGATAATGAAATGTATTTAAAATGTATACAATATGTATTACATAAGTAAATCGGTGAAACAGAAGCTATCAACATTGCTTTCCCGATTTACTTTATACATTAAAATTGTTTAGAATTAACTGCCATAAGTATTTCAATAGGAATAGAGTTATCTATCTATTCTATTTCGATATATAATTAATACCTTGACAAAAAAAATTATAAAAAAAATTGGCTAGTCCAGGTTTCGGTTAGAAGAATTTTCACAGTAACTAGATTTCATTGGTAAACTCGAATTTATAAAAAATTAAACTTTTTGTTTTTTTCCTTTCTCTCTTCCGTATCAGTTTTAAAATAAAACTATTTTAGACATTAGTCCTTGATATTCCCATAGTTAGTAAAGTGGACCAAACGACAAGATCGAATTGACTAGGTTGTCAGTAATGAGGAGGTTAGGTATCGAATCCCTGCTGGATATAATGAGCGTGATTTCCTGAATGGTTGATTATCCAATAACCCTCCACGCAAATACTGGTATATTTATGTTAAAATTCGCCTGAGTATCTACGTCATTAATATGGATAAATGTGGATTTCCCAGAGAGGTAGTAAATTGGTGTGCAAAAAAAACTGAAGGGTAACGGGAGTGGTAGGATAAATTTTAATAAACCGGAATCGGTCTCAAGTGTCCCCATTGATGGAAGACCGAAAACTAAAGTGGTCCTTTTTTTAATGAGGAGAAATAAGAGGTATTTTTCGGAGAGAGCAATTATAAATTTTCTTCACATCCATTACTGTTTCCAACCCATGGCCTGGGTCAGTTTTTAATTCAAACCATATATTTGTCCATTACTGACTTGCTAGACCTGTCGTAGCTTCATATTCCTTATAATCTCACTTAAGATTAGGACAGGCACAACATCCAGTCCCTGACCGTTTATTCTTCACTGTGAAAGGGTAAACCATCATTTCCCCAATGATATTTTTTTCGGCCATGCCGGGAATAGAACCCGGGACCCTTAGCTCAGTAGACATATACTCTACTGACTGATCTAAGGTGTTGGATCAGTTGTAAAATAATTATTGAAATCCGGAGTAGGTAGTTTCCATATAAGTGATTTATAAAACACCTTTTGTGTATATGTTTTTTTTAACATCTATTTTATTGGAGTATGTCAATTAATTAAGTCTAAGAAATATAATGATATACATATAAAAATATAAAAAAGTTCATTTAAAAATGTACCCCATTTGACCATGTTTCCGAGTCACAGCCAAATGATTGAAATCAATTGTTTACTCAACGTCCATTGCCATAGTTGAAATACGTATACAAGCAAGCTGCCAACGAATCCCACAAACACCTGCTATTTTTGAAAGAGTGTGGCATTATACGACACGATGACTGCAGGTCAGGTGGCCAATTTTAGAACTTCGTATAATGTGTATTTTAGCAGCTCCACATTACTGGAGTACAAATATGACTATAACTATGAAACAAGGTTGAATGGGGCACATTTATATATATATATATATATATATATATACTATTTTGTATCTCCTGTCCACCACTGAAGTTGGTCCCACAAGTTTCGGTACATTCTTTATATACAGTGGAGTCTCGGAAACTCTACCTAACGTAAACTGAGATGGTGTCGAGTTTTACGAATGAACTTGCATAAGATGAATGTTTACTATGTCATGTTTACTAAACAAGGATGAATCACAGTACAGTAGTGAATATTATATGTACAGTTGTACTGTAGTATTGTACGGTATAGTAAGAGTAAAATATGTTCAGTACACCATATTACGTGTTAATATAATGTTATATATACATACGTGTAATATACAGAAATGCAGTATAGTACTGTACATATATTATATTGATTCGAATAACACGTTACTGAATTGTAAAATTAACAAACACAGCACTTGTGAAAAAAACCACAGCACGACTGTTCCTCTCGAGTTACACAAACAAATTGAGAGGTTATACAGTTGAATGACTTTGTATCATGATTACAGGCATCAACAACGGTGTGCATGTGTGCCTGTCGAGTTACACGGAGTGTCGAGTTATTGAGTGTCAAGTTTACAACTATATAATGAAATTATTATGAAACAGTGCAGTAAAGTAGTGAACTAGCCCGTACACAGTACGAGACAAGAGATGAGTATCGGTAAATAGTAAGAATAAGTAAGAAATGATCGTCCTTGACTATGATGATTTTCACTGTTGCCAGCTGTTGCGTTAGTGAATATATTGATTATAACATTTTTATTTAATCAATAAAAAACATTTCAAATTGTATTAATTTAAAAATTGAGGACAATTCTGACCATAAGTCTTGTTTTGTATACTGTCTCCAAAAATCAGGTACAAAGGCTCATCATACGAAAAACTGACCTTTGGCACATTTCTCCAATCATTAGGTGTATCCCGAAGGGGGCTTATATGACAGCTAGGAGAGTTTCTAGATGTACTTTCACGTATTCATGGTTCAAGTAATAACTTCTTCATTTTTCCCTTTTGATAGAAACAATGAACATAAAATAACACATATCATGATCATCATCAACTGTTTCTAGTTTGTGGCCGGGTCAGTTTAATAAAATGCCTCCATGTTAATTTATCCTTCCACCATTATTTCTCCTTTAATTTCATACATTCTTCTCCTCTCACTTGTACACTTTCTACTATCTGCTCCTCCCAACTTGCGGTCTTTTTCTTGCATACTTCATTTCCCTCATTTTCTTTGGCATTCTTTCCTTTTCCATCTTCATTACATGCCATGCGTATAGTAATAATAATAACATTACATGCCCATATCACGTCAGTCTTGCTTCCTTTACCATCTAATGTACTACTTTTAACCCCAACCTATCCTGGATAGCTTCATTTCAAGTATTGTTTTCCTTCGTGGCAGCTAACATTCTCCTCACAAACTTCATTCCCAAGGCCTCCACTTTCCTAGTTTTTTTTTTACATTCAAAACTATAGAAAAACTCTCTCTGATGTCCTCTTCTCAGTAGATCCTCTCTACATCCAGCTATCACCTCAATCACGCTTGCAAGATATTTTACGTTCTGTACTTTCCTCAGCTCTACTCCATCCAACTTGATAGATTCACTAGTCCTTATCCTCTTTCTAATCATTATCATCACTTCATACTTTACCATGCTAAATTTCATTCCACACCCTTTCACTTACTCATTACATTCATGTAGCTGTTTCTGCACTTCTTTTTCCTTTCTCCTCACCATAAAGTCATCAGTAAACATTATTGCGTTAATCCTTTCCTTCCAAAGTTTTCCTGCCAATTTGATTATGACCATTTACATTACTATTACAAATATTAGTGGTGAGAGGCCACTCCCCTGCTTGACTCCATTTTTTATTTGGAAACCCTATGCCCTCCTCCTCCCTTCCATCTTAACACATCTCCTGTTATCCTCATACATGCTTTTCACTCTCCAAGCTTTATTTTTATCCACGCTATCATATGCCTTCTTACAACCATAAATATAATTACCAAGTCTTTTCCAAATTCATACTTTCTTTCCATCGGCTGTCTTATGGTAAAGATCTAGTATATTGTTAACTTCTGTTCCCTAAATCCATGCTTTTACTCTCTCAACCTTCCTTTAATCTTATTTCTTATTCTCTTTTCCAGTATCTTCTCATATAATAGTGTACATTGGACATCAGTGTTATCCCCTTATAATTTGTACACCTCTTCCTGTCTCCTTTCTTTAAAATAAGTTTTATAACTCCCTTTTTCCAGTCTTCCGGTACCTTGTTTTCCTTTCAAATCTTCCTCGGCGCCCTGTATGGTCATTGTATACCTGCTTCACCTGCAGCTCTTATCGTTTCCACAGTCAGTTCGTTCACACCCAGTGACTTTCCTTGTTTCATCCTCTTTAATGCGTACTCCACCTCTTTACATGTGGGACCTTTTATTTTCTATTCTTCTATTTCTTTCTACTCCTCTATTTCACTCTCATTTCTTTCTACTTCCGGGTTGAGAATCTTATCAAAATATCTCATCCGTAGTTACTTTTCTTACTCTCATGTCTTCAACGTTCTTACTTAGTCATTCATCATTCTAACGTATTTCCTTTTCTCTCTCTTCTCCACTTCCCGTTTCAGAATTTCTGTTCATTTGGTCATCCAATCCTTCCTGGCTTCCCATATTTTCCTCTTTCCTCATTCCTGTTCCTAAAACTCATTCTGACTGCTTTATTCTTCTCCTCCACTGCTTCTTTCACTCGGTCGTTCTACCAGTGTGTCTCTTTCCATTTACTCTTATCACATATTATCCCACACACCTCCTCTGCAGTACCCGCCAATCTGTTCTTAAACCTTTCTTATTACATCTATACATTTTGCAACTTTTCCTCGGGCATTTTGATTTTTGCCTTTCTTAGGTGCAGCTCTCTTTTCTCTTCATTTTTAGAATATACATCTTTATTCTTCTTTTTTGTCTTACTACCTTTCTCATAATTTCCATCCCTCTATGTCTACCACCAACAACCTGTGGTAACTATCTAAGGACGCACTTGGAATTACCATATGTTTATGGTCTGCCTTTTCATTTCTTCGTCCATGAGAAAGTAGTTTATCTCCGAACTTTGTTTCCCATACCAACCGTATCTTGTAATATTATGATTATTTCTATCTTTCTTATACCATCTGTTTGCCACTTTCATTTTATTTCTTACACTAAATACCAACAAACTTCTACCCTCTTCATTTCTCTCCTCCTATACTTATTTATTTGAACCTCTTTAAACCCTCCTATATCTTTTACTACATTTGCGTTAAGATCCCCCATTACTTTCTGCCACTTGTTTTATACATGCCTTTCTATATATTCCTCAAACTTTTCCTTCTCTTCTTCTGGGCAACCCCCTTGTGTGGCATACACTTGTATTACCTCCATCTTTTTTCCTGTAGCAGTTATTACCATGTATATTATTGTGTCATTCATCCCTACCACCTCCACCTGCAGCCCTTTTCTCACTACAAAGCTTACTCCATTACTCCTCCCTTCATCATTTCCCATCAAAGGCAAACTGTAGCCTTTCCTTAATTCCATCATGTCGCTCCCTCCTCACTTGGTCTCGCTCAGGTCCAGGATATCCACTCTCCTCTCATCCATTATGTCCACAATATCCTCCACTCTTTCAGTCAGTGTGCCAAAGTTCAGAGTTTCTATTCGTAGCTTATGGTTGTCGATATTTTTCTCAATCCAGCATTTTACTTTATTTTCTCGAGTTCTTTGGTTTGTTTCGGCCATTAGCTTACTAAATCTGTCGTAGCCTACACCTGTGGTGAGACTTTCGCTTGTGGGTCCTCAGGTAGATCTTCTCTTTGTGATGACCTTCCCTAACTGAGGCTACGGGTGCTGATAATGACTTGGCTCTGATCTGTCTACTGTCTCTCAAAATATTAACATAAATATATTAAAATGTTATAAAAAAGTTTGTATTTTCAAAAGGTTATTTCTATGAAAATTGGACTGTAATCGTAAAGTAATGTATTTCGCTCAGTCAAGCGCAGGTCCGACGTATTTTTTGTCAGCAATCATACACATTAAGGAAAAAGTGTACCTATGGTCTGAAATCTAGTGGAGTCGAGTGTAAACACAATTTACAGACGTCACAAGCACTACAAGATGACGTGAAAGAGAGTGCTTTGTATTCATTGGAGCTCTTAGTATTGTGCTTCGCTAACACTTTGAACTCACCAATCAAGCAACAACATCCTACAAGGTTCGAATGACTACTAGAACGCATGCGTTTGTAGGGGAAACCCCCCACTTAGGTTGTTGGTTGAATGTTCTTAAGCAGGGCTAACTTACCTTTGGCTTGCGTGACACTTCAGGGATTTTATGATGTCAGAAGTCTGTGTCTACATCTGGAAAATAATAATCCCATATACAATAATTATTATAGTATATTAATTACAATTAGATACTATAATATTACCATTATACAGCTCAATATTACCATAGGGAAGCAAACAAATTTCCTTAAAATTATCTGCAAATTTTGAATGCACTTTCAAAAATCTTAATCCAAGAAGGAGAGTAAGGACATGGCCTACCTGTGACGTCACGACAGATCAAAATAGGATTCACCATGTTATTGAATTTACGGTCTATTCCGCGAGTTTTATAAAGATTTAACGTTGAAACAAAAACCATAAATTCTTTAATAATTTTAAAAATAGTCTCACAGTGTCACACAATTATTATTTTTATCTTGAGGTAGTGTTCTTATAAGCTTTTTTTTTACAAACTATCTACAACTTAAGCTAATTGGCTTTGTCATTAAAATGGCCTATTCCTGCCAGTATGTATATTAAATAAGCTCGTGGAAGCACACGCATTTCTAGAACAGTGAAAAAGTAAAAAGGTAATTTTAAAAAGCAAGTCAATGGTTTCAAGATATAAATAGTATAGTGTCTGTATAAACTCGTTGGTGTAAGAAGGGAGGTGTTATTAGTAGATAAACCAGAGGCCTCACATAGTTAACTTCTCATCTCACTCCCTCTATTACTATCTCGTATATTTCCGTCTAAGTGTGATTGTGCTTAAACTGCTTATGTGCTTCAAGTTAAGACTCAACCCGATTCACAAAATAGCTTCGAAATCTCCAAGTAGGCAACGTCGTTAAGAAGTAAATAAGATGTATCCTCATAATAGTGGATAAAGTATGGTAAAATTACATAGGGAAAACCACGTTTAGTACATTAGACCTCGTCCAACCTCGGTGAAGTGGTCGAGATTGAAATCTGGCGTTGACTTTATATTTACAAACTGGAGGAACCATTGTTAATGAACTTACTCTATGGCATTAGGAAATTGAAAGTTAATTACCAAACTTACAAAATTACTCCACCTATCCCTAGCTTGGGCCATATCTACCACCCATTCAGAATATACATATTTAATTATTGTAGGATAGATATAATGGAGGTAGAGTTTGATTAAATGTACTCGTAGCCGCGTGGCGGGAGAGCGTAAAACTATTTTGGGAAAGGCACCTGAGATATACTCGTCAGTAAATCGAACCTCGAACTCCTTTTAACATAAAAACCAGATCAAACGAGTTTGATGGCTTAGCCTGCGTGTCCATCGATGCGCTTAACTTTATATCAATAATTTAACTATCTATAAAATCAAATTAAAAGTGTAAGAATCTAAGACGATGGAAGTGATGATTATTTAGAAATGTTTTAAGTGCAATGGTGAAAATGGATTTGCATAAATGTTGGGGTTTGGAAATACATCTGTGAATACTGTAGTTATTATTTGGAAAAGTTTTTTGTAACAATAAAAAAAAGCATTTTATAAACTTATCTTCAAGTATACTTGTTTGACATTTTCCTGCAGAATGACATTTATAGTAATGAAATCGTGTGATAGTTGTGTTAAATTAATGTTAATGATGTTTACATAATTAAATATTCAAGTGGACCTTGCACCATTTGTCTAACTTTTCGTTCGTTGCTGGAAATGGAAGAAATATTATATTAGTTCTGATAATGTTCATGTTTATTCGGTAAGGAGTAGTAATAATTGATAATATGCATGGTTAAACCTTCGTTTTTATTCCATAATCATTATTTTATATTTTTTTTCTTCTATGACGATGACATGTTTAGGTGAATTTTACACCATCTTCATGTCTTATCTGTATTATTATTATTATTATTATTATTATTATTATTATTATTATTATTAGCACCGCGTCTTACTACCCGTTCAGGTTATACGCACTTACGCTAAAGTGTAATGGTAGGGTGATTGTGAGATGAAATGGAGGACCTACAGTTTAACGTGGAATCCGAACCACGGTGGAGTCCTGGCATTCCCCACATTCACAATATGTCTTGTCAGAGGTGAAGGAAGGGTTTGGTAATCAGATAAATTTGTGCCGGGACCGAGGATTGAACCCCGGACCCCAGCACAGAAGTCTGACACCTTACCCCTAGACCACCAGATCACCTTATCTGTATTAAAGATGATCGATTTTAATTCATACTATTGGAAAGTTGTGAAAATTTTATATAGTTTGGATAAAATACTAGATAAAATGTTCACAACTTTCAAATAGTAATATGAATTAGACTCGATCATCTTGAAGATGGTGTAAAATTCACCTAAACATGTCGTCATAGAAGAAACAATATATATAAAATTAGGAGAAAGGAATAAAAACTAAGATTTAACCATATTATCAAATATTATATTACTTTATAGGTGGTAAAGCTGTAACTTAAAAATTTACTTACTTAACGTCTCACATATGGTATCCTTACACTTCCATTTTCATAACGGAGTAGATGCTAACAAGCACTAAAAATAATTAAACATAAAACATCGTCTTCCATTAAACGGCTAAGAAAGTCATAAATTTATTAGTATTTTATAGTTGGTATTTTCTCTGGTCATGTCCCCTGTGATGAAATGACTGGCTTTCAGAAGTAAGAGGCATGGGTTCAATTACCGTTACATGACCACGTAATATTGTGAATTCATAGCAATCTATTGCGATGATTGCTATTCGGATGTACTATGCATTAAGTCTAATTTTCATTTAAAGGGACTTTTTTTGTGAGCTTGGAAAATTACTAAAACTACTGTCATATATTCGTATGAAAATGCGTGTGATTTGCAGCTGTCACTTTTGATAGATATTATCAATACCTAGATGATAATACCATTATAAAAATAAAATTCTAGTAATTTGGTCCACATAAAAAAGTGTGTTTTCTTCTATAAGGTTCTTCTTAAAACAATTGACTATATTTATTATATTCAGAAAACAGTAAATGTCAACAAATATTATTGCTCCAGAATATGTGTGTCACTGGGGAATAGCTTTTGTGACGGATTTATTGAATAGTAATTCATTATCTTTGCCAATCAGTTTGTTTTTGTTTTAATCAAATTCAATAATATAGTTTAGAAAAAGTACATTTAGTTTTGTTTTCACAACATAAAAAACATCATAATCTATTTTATTTATGACAGTTGAAGGCCGAAGACATTGCCATAATATATTTTACTCTCGTTATAAATCAAAAATAGCCCTGATATTTGGTTTTTGCAACTAGCCCACTTGTGATCTTCTAATGCACTAGGTTGTCACAAAAGTGTAATGAATAATTCTAAGAGTTCTTCAAATATTAAAATAAATCATTGAACGTATTCAAATAGTAGAAATGAATAGTTGATGTATTCTAGACCAAAAATCAAAACTTGATTTAGTTTCAATAATTTTATTTTAGTTGGTAAATAAAAGTAATTTTGTGTAACGCGTATTGAAACCATAAAAGAGGTTTAAGACACTAAATCATGTAAACAGAGTGCAATAAATCGATTTAAAACCCTTCTTTTATTTACATTATAACGTGGCTCATACAGACAGCTCAGTGATTTTTTTAGACATACATTTTTCGAAAATGGCTCTAAATATTTTGTTTAAACGGATAACTACCAAGTGTTTAACCTTCCAAATAACACTGTATTCTTGGGATTTTGGTAAAAACTCGTTTGAGGGTAGGTTATTGATAAGTAATTTTTGGAAATTCTAAATATTTTGAAAATAGATGTAATGATTTTGTTCAAATTTTATATCGGAAGACTATTTAACATTATCAATAATAATGTGTTTATTTTTCTAAAGTAAATTAATTTAAAGGTAGTTTACTCCCGACAAATCATAGACATTTTTAATAATTGGCCTTAAAGATTGAGTTTAAAATGTATAGCCGGGAATAGTTTATAAAGATATCCAGGAAAACGTTTTGATCTATACAAATTACAAATAATTTTAGGATAGCTTAAAACTAACTTATTTTTGAAAATTGTTAAAAATAGTTAAACAATTTGTTTTAAAATGTGTGCATAAATAATGTTTATTGTGATAAACAATCTTTTATAGATTTTTTATTAGAAAAACTTTAAGGTGGAGTGTAAGGTGACGGGAGAAAAGACGAGTGTTTTTACAATTTTTGTAACAAAACTTTTTTTTTTGCCAAAATTAATCAAATATTGCTCCAGTACAAATATAGAGTTTAATTTTATTCTTATGGTGATATCAACAGTTGTTGAATATATTTTATGAGCGTAATGGCATTAGATGAAACACTTTTTTAAATTAAGAGAAAAAGTTGTCATTAAATTCAAAAATTCAAGAACACGCTTGAAAGATATTAAAAAACTGTTGATATCAACATGTGAAGAAAATTAAATCTCTATATTTCTAATGGAGAATTATTTGATTAAATTATATAAAGAAAGATTTTGCTATATAAGCTACTGCTAAAAAACTGACCCTTTCTCACGTCACCTAAACTCCCATCTTAAGGGTATTTTACTGAAAAGCTATTTTTGAAAACTTTCTTTCAGACTGTAGTAATGTACTGTACATACAATTTAAGAAAGTTTGTGAGATTGTATCGCACCATTTGTTTATTTTATATGCAAGCCTGATCTAAGAAGCCCTTTTGGCCCCTAGATCAGTCTTGGACCCCAAGTGATGATCCAGAGGAAACAATGGCGGTGTTCATTGGACCAGACAATGGGTGAGTAATGTGCAGGTAAAGGTGTCGCCTCATCAGTCCTACGCGCGGTATTAACAGTAGCAGGACAACATCGGGCATAGACCTATTGTGAAGAATCCCAGAGGCATCGGGCATAGACCTATTGTGAAGTATCCCTGAGGAACCGGAAACAAGCTTATATTAGACACACCAATAGAGTGTATCCGACAGTTCTTTTTTTCTCTTTACATCCAATACTGCTTCTAGCCAATGGAATGGGTCAGGTTTTTATTCAAGTCATATATTTTTCCTATCGTAGCTTCATATGCCTTATAATCCAACTTAAGACTAGGACAGACACAACATCCAGTACCCAATCCTTTAATTTTTCAATGTTAAAGTGTTAAAGGGTAAACCTATATTTCATCAATGATACATTTTTCAGCCATGCCGGGAATAGAATCTTTATACGAGCGTTAGAAAAACAACTAGATATACGTTCACGTAACCATGCATTAAGTCACGTAATATTCAGTTGTCACTTTTGATAGATAATGTCAATACTCATACAACAATACAAATAAATACGTGATAAATTTTGGTCGCAAAAAAATAAATGGTACGGAAGTCCGCATAGACTTTCTCGCTCTATTGTTTGAAAATGGAGATTATTTACTCAAAACTTGTAATATATGTGAAACGAAATAATATACACTAGCAAACCCAAGCATAAATTACACTATAATTATGTATTTTTTTTTAGTCCTGGTTTTAAATTTTAAAAATTTGCTTTTAAAGAATTAATGTCCTCATTTGTATGTTTGGACCGATAAAAAAACATCAATTTTATTAGGCGTTTCAAATCTTCATGTCATCGCATTGCTATCCAATTCCTCATTTATAAATTTTGGCCCTAATGACCTCGATGTCTCGATGGGCCTTTAAACAATAATAATATAAATTTTGACCAATAAAAAATGTAAATATTGACTATTGAGTCCAAAATGGATATAGATAATTGTTGTACAAATATTTCTCCTAAGAGGTTTAAGGAAAAACAACATAAACTTTTAGAGACTTACTTATATTTAATTACTATATGGCATTGGAAAATTATTGCGTTAAAACTTAAGTAGAATCTCTTTACAACTAAAGTTCACAAAATTGTATTAATATATTTGCCAATATCTCAGAAACTGTTGGATTTATAAAAATATATTTCATATAAAAGTTTTTTATTTTAAATATTACTACAATGTTGCAATGATAAGTTATTTAATATCTCAAATAGTTGCGGAGATACGGAAGTTTCTGCTTCTGTAAAGAACCCTAAAATTAATTTTCATAGTAAAATGAAAATAGCCAGCTTATTTATAATCTTAATCAACACCTAGATACGAATTTTAATCAAAATAGTTAGAGTCGCTTTTGAGAAATTCAATTTTTTCTCTTTTCGCTCTTTCTTAAACTACTCTTAATTTTAAGTTTAAACAGACACACAGACAGACGTAATTACAAAGACCACTTTTTAGGGTTAAGGGGTCTTGAGACGTCAACATCCATCAACATTTCAGGTTAGATTTTCTTTCGAGACGTCAGTCAACATTTAACAAAATCTAATGTTCGATTTTTTTGATTTTTTTTACGATCACAATATTTCTCTCTACGAGAGGTTGAGAGAAAGAAACAGTATTGTAACCATTAAAAAAACACAAGATTTTAATCAGAAAGTACATTTTTGGTCCCTCTGAGTGCGTATAATTTTAAATATCTGGTCTGAACCTTTAAATTGACATAGCCATAACTCGCTTCAGTGGCTGCATGGCTTAGCACAATACTCTCGCTGTAGACTACACTGCCGATGACGGGGAGATCGGGGTTCGAATATCGGTCAGGTGTACTAAGGGTGGTTTTTCCATGATAGTTTTCCACTCAACCTCCACTTCCTCTAAATATAACATTCTTAATCCTTGAAAAATTAGTGTAATTAGTACATAAGCGTATAACCCGAACGCATAATAAGACGCAGTGTTAAGGAACAAAAAGAAAAGAAAAAATCACAACCAGATGGTCCATTAATGCAGAAAGAAAAATTAATGACCATTCTTTTTAAAAAGGACACATTAACTGTGTATCCCCCATTCTTAAAATAGTAACGTATTTAAATAAAAGAAAAACACACAAACAAATGAAAGATTCTCTCTCTACAACTCTCTCTAAGAAAGAAACGCATCTACTAGCTCCATCCATTGTTCTAATCCACTTGATCGCCTTCTGTTCATCCTGCCATTGTTTCTCTCGTCCTCTTCCGAAAGACTTCATAACAGTATCATTTGAAAGGATGAATGAAGAATACACATCGAAGAAGACTTCTCCTTTGATTGTTTATTGAATGTAGGCATCATTCACTTAGTGCATCGCACAGTGTGACAAAGTAATGTGTGTGCTTAGTACCTCCCCGTCTCCTTTTTGTGTTATTATTGGCGGGTTGACGTAATCCTCTATCTTGGTATGGTCATCCGCAAGGCCCGACAGGTAGCGGACGTGGGTCACGCTGCACGCCCGACCAATCGCTTCCTTTCTACGATATGAAACAAAGAGGATGTTTCTTTTTAATAACGACACGATATCAATGTAGGCCTACTACCTTAGAAGAACGGCGGGATATTACGTTTTTTTTATGGAGGTGAAGAAATTGTATCACCCATCGGATTCATTAAACTTTCTCCTGACCACTCGGAGAGGGAAATATTATGACTGTAAAGCATCAAACTTGAGATGTTGATAAATGTCGACTTTTTATTACACTCTGAAACAGAAAAAGATTTTATCGCGTTGCTGGATGTCTTTGTGTCTGTATCTAGAGCCGAAACCATTTTACCGTTCACGTTAAAGTTTGTTATCTAGGATTTTCGTTTGGTCCCCTCAAGAAATTTTTGAAATTAGATATTTAAATTTAAAATTAAGTGTAATTTAATGAAAAAGCAAAAAGGAGATAGAATAGATTTTCTCGAAATCCTCTCCAACACTTTTGATTAAATTGTATGTATATACATTGATTAACATTATAAAAGGAAAGTCTACTCTAGTTTTTCCAGGAACATGACCTTAAGGATACTTTACATAAGCGGAAATTTCCATTTATTTTGATCATTTCTTCTAAAATATTTTAGAAACGAAATAATTTATCAATGTTAGTTAGAGCTATTAAAAATAAAAATCTTGTATTTGAAATATATTTTTATATATTTTATTATTTTATTTAGCACCGCGTTTTACTACCCGTTCAGGTTATACGCTTTAAGTACTAATTACGCTAATGGATTAGGAATTGGGAAGGTTTAATTAGAGGAAGTGAACCCGCATTTGCGTGGAGGTAGAGTGGAAAACCATTTAGGAAAAACCACCCCAGTTCACCCGACCGAGATTCGAACCTCGATCTCCCCGTCCTCAGCAGTCGAGCTAAACACGACAAGCGCGTTAGCCAACTACGCCACCGAGGCGGGTCATATGCAGTTTATCAGTTAATAATAAATAAATATATATACATATATATAGTTGAAAATAGATAATATTTGTAATTTAACTATAGTTATAAATATGAGCGGTATACGTACAAATACCCCAAACAAACTAATAAAAGGTCCGGGATTCCAAAATGTTTTAGACCCATGACTAACGTTGGTCGTTCCACCGCCGCCGTTAGAACGCGTCTGAATGCAACTGTTCGCACACCGATGTAATGCGGGTGGACGCTGCACTCTCTTCGTTGGCCGCCTCGGTCAGTTTGATATGGTATCAATCACTGTCAAACCACACGGCTTAAAATAGATTGGTCTCTGTGATTTTATGAAACTACTTCTCTTCTCTGTCTAAACTTATACCTACTATGAAGCTGCTCATCTCAAGGTAATGAGGAAAGCTCGCTGCTGGTTTTCAAATAGGCCTATATTAACATTTTCTGTTGTGAGATATCAAAAAATTACTCCATTTGCTAGAAGAACGCTGTATTTAGACCAATTTTTCATCAAATCTAGTCTCAAAGCTCCGCAAATATCTCGCTGAAAATGATCTAATGTCACATTTTAAAACATCCTTTTATATTAATAAAACTCAAACTATATGGTTGTGAAGGAAAAAGAGCCCTGTAGGAATCTTTCGAATTTATTTTGAGGTGAACCAAACTTTGAAATAACGCATCGTAGAATTAAGTATTGAGCTATAGCTGAACGAGTGCTTAAATATTTATCTCTTACCGAGGTGGCCTCCTTAACAAAAGGTGGCGTTATAATCCCGATCTAGTGTCCTAATGTTTTATCGCTGCCCTCCTCTTCCTAAAATAAAATGTGGATACATTTATTCAAATTTCCACATTTTATCGTCCCATCCCATTAGGTAAATTAAATGTGAGCAGTCCTAACTGATATTAAGATGCAGTTCAACAAAAATAATAATAGTAAGAATGATATACCAGGACCTACTCTTACTAAACTCCGTACCATTTCAGTGATCATGCCCGCGGCCATGCGTTTTCTACTAAATTTCATTTCTACCTACCTCGGTGGCCGCATGATCTAAGGCGTCACTCTAGCAATATACGGGACTGCTGATGACAGAAGTCAAGGTTTAGATGCCAGTGGAGTGTACTGAGGGTGGTTTTACCTAAGTGGTCTTCCACTCTCCCTCCACGCTAATGTGGTTACACTTCCTCTAAATTTAACCTTCCTCACACCTAAAATGATAGCGTAATTGGTGCATATGCGTACAAGCCGAATGGGTAGTAAGTTGTGGTGAGCAAAAAAATCTCTAAGTAGTTTCATGAGATAGCCTAAGAGCACGTTATTACCCTACCTACAAAAAAAAAACTTATTGTGAGAGGTCGTTTGAAAAGTCAATGCAGGTTTCCTCTCGACATCTTTTTTTTTAATATAATACAGAATTTCTTTGTGTGACCGTCTCTGCATTTCAATAATCGAAAGTTAAATTCATTAAGAATGAAATACCGATACTGTTGCAGGGCATGTAGTTGTCTATTTTACGAGTTTTTCCTCTCTACCTCTCAAGGTATGCGAGCATATTTCACGCGCACATTCAAACCACGTCAGGTAATAGGTGTAATAGTTACATGTCCACCTTCAGTGCTCATACGTGATGGTATGGCCAATGGCTCTTGGAGAAAAATAAAATAAAAAATCAATGAGCGGGGATGGTGAAAAGTAAAAGTATTTCTTGGATACAAACGAACCTTCTGGGTGGTAATCTAAAGATATAATATCCTTCGTACAGACGTACTTAAGAATGTAAATAAAACGTTTGAGAAACTAGGGGTGTTAAAACGAAACTAAATGCTTTGAAAAATGTAAATGTGTGTTTGAAGATACTGTCTGGTTTGATTTTTGTATAATTTTATTGGTTCTTGTGGTAAATTATGCGTGGTAAAGGGAATTAAAAGTGTTCATAAAATAGTTTCCGTTTATATGATACAGTATCTATTTAAGTATAAATAAATTAGACCACGTGTTCAGGGAAATTAGTTGTTCAACGCCGTAATTAATTCAATCTCAACCATTATTTACATAAATAAATTAGAACTAGTGGATCGTTGCATATGCTGGTGCTAAAATACACTCAAAACCTTTTACTGGGAAAATGTTTATAGAGTGAAGCCTCACACGACTTTCTAGTTGAAAGTTAATCTGCTAAAGTCACCTTCTTTACTCGTATTTTTAAAATGACACCTGGACACGAGAATCGAATCCGAAACCTTTGGCTTAATATGCCAACGCTATAACAACTGAATTATCCAGGAATCGTCCTGTGACCAGGGTCATTCTTCCCGCATATTTCAATTTACAGAATATGATATTTAGATACGGCTATAGCCTTTACTATTAAATATAATAGTTTTGATATTTATTATTATTATTAGCACTGCGTCTTACTACCCGTTCGGGTTATACGCACTTACGCTAATGTGTAATGGTAGGGTGATTGTGAGATGAAATGGAGGACCTACAGTTTAACGTGGAATCCGAACCACGGTGGAGACCTGGAATTCCTCACATTCACAAGATGACTTGTCAGAGGTGAAGGAAGGGTTTGGTAATCAGATAAATATGTACCGGGACCGAGGATTGAACCCCGGCCGCCAGCACAGAAGTCTGACACCTTACCCCTAGACCACCAGGTCACCGTTTTGATATTTAATCCATCGTTAAAGTATATCAAATTTATATGGCTTTTGAGTTCTAAGTGTTTAATTTTTAAGAAAAACTAATTTTTTTTTTCTCCTTAACCCGATGATGAACGCTTTTCCACCCCTTTTCAGTTATATATCTATTTGTTGCACCATTGAGTTGTGATTTTAAACCAAAGGGAAATATTTTATTTAGTGATAAAAAAAAAATACAAATCATGGATTTCATGGAGATATAAACAAAGAGTTAACAGATGATCCACTGCACACACATTAGAATATCCGGATATTCGCTAAAAAAAAAATCCGGTTTCGTTGGGTGCTACTAATTTCGCTGACATCCTGAACGCCTGGTCGTTTGTCAAAATTGGCTAAGCTGTTTTCACGTAATTTCCCTAACTGGAGACAGTCTTATCAAATTATATATAATATGTGTTTGCTGAAACTATAGATTTAGTTTTATTCCATTTAAGTGGTATGTTTAACTTGAATATGTATTAACCACATTGGTTATCACGGAGTTTATGGCGTCCCAAGAGATTAAGTTGCTAGTAAAAGAAAGGGCAATACTCTTATAATCCAAGCAGAGTTCCCTGTGATGGTGTTTTCACTTAGTACTTATGGTAGTTGTGTTATGGGTGAATATCTTATCAATTCCCTCTTTTTCCTTTCCCCCTAGGCTCAGCCGTTAAATCTTTATTGTGATAAAACTTTTAAATTAGAAAATATTAATTCAATAATGGTTCACTAAAAGTCACATAACATTGAATAACTATTTGGGTAAATTGCTTAGAGCGTCTATTCTTCCTCCTTTGTCACCTTCAACACCTTATTCACCCTCCTTCCCCCCCTTTTCCCCGCAAAATAAATCAATTTATAAAAGTAATTGTTTTTGTAACGATAGTCAAGAGATCAAAAAACAATTCTCCAAATAAACTTTTCTAAGATGTGTTTTTATAAATATATGAGCACTACGTTGGTTCTTAACATTGGTTCGCACCAATTACTATGATACAAGAGGTTAGGTTTAGATCATCACCACGTAGACTAATGAATGAGTGAAACCTGTTATTAACATTAATGTGACTTTTTTATCAGATTTGATTATTAAAAAATAGTTTTGATGAAAACCCTGCATCATTGACTTGCATTTAAACATTATAAAATACTATAATTGGTTTTATTACTATACTTTTAATAATAATAAATAAGTAACCTTATTTGAATGAGTTTTGATCTCATTCATGAATACAGATATTACATTAATTTATTTAAACTAATATAATTACATTTATGTGGAATATATATTAATACATTTCTCGTTTTCCAGAAAAATAGTCTCTTAAAATATGTTGAACCAAGTAAAATTATGTTTGTACATTTTAAGAAGAAATATTTAAAATTAGATAAATTATGAGTTTATCCTTTCTTTGTTAAACGAGCTTTTCCAAAAAGAAAAATTCTTATAGGAAAGGTCTAAACTGAAAAGTAAAAAAGTTAATATCTCTATTTTCATATATTCATACATAAAGTCATGGGAACCTCAGTTGATACTTTCAATATATCAGATCAATATCTATTAAATAAAACTAATAATATTTAACATGTTATCAATGTCTACCACATAAAAATATATTTGTTTTTTTAAGGATGTTAAATATATCTTCATCTTTATGGCTTGTATTACATCAGATATATTTTGTGTGGGCTTAATACCTATAGGTTAATTGAATCAATTGTAAACGAAAGATAATACCTTCTTGCTTGTTCACAGCTCTTTCTAGAAGAATACTTGCTACAGCTCAGACTGGATGGACGTGATATAGGATCAATGCGGCTATAAATATGTACCAAGGAACACGCAGCTACAAACCATGAATATAAACAATATTATTACTAGAACGTGTCAAGGATCACGTTACGTTTTGTATTTCCTTCGACCTTTCAAAAATACAAACTTCTAATGTTTGAGCCTGAAGAANATATATATATATATATATATATATATATATATATATATACGAATTAATATATTCATATTAATTCACCACACCTTATCATTAATTTGTTAAAATTTTTATAAATATTGTTACGAAATAAAATATTGAGGAATATCATCTTAATTCTAATTTTGCTACAAGTGAAACTATAATAATAAGGGTTTATCCATAAACTCCGTAACGCTTTTTTCTTACCCTTTTTTTTGTTATCCCTGATCCTCCATTCCAAGTAGACATTAGCTTCCCCTATTCCCCCTTTAAACTGGTTGCGTAACTTTTCACCATCAAGAGTGGATGTCATTATTTAATTGTCGATATTTCATTTCATTTTCAACACCGGCCATATTAGGAAGCTATCTTTAAAAATCTTTACTAACGGTGAAAACGTGAACATTTTTTTTTTTTTTTCAAAATTAGAATTTAAATATAAGGTCAGTATTAACCTCCCTCCATTTAACAACAACAACAACAACAACAACAAAAACCACTAGGTCTAACGCGCTACTCTCTCAGTAGACTATACTGTCACTGACGGGGATATCAAGGTCCGAATCTCGGTCGGGTGTACTGAGGGTAGATTTTCAAAAAGGTTTTACACTTTACCTCTAGGGAAATGGAGATACACTTCCTCTCAACATAAACTTCCAAATCTCTAAAACCATTAAAGTAATTAGTGCATAAATATTTAACCCGAACGGCTAGTAAGACGTGCTACTTAAAAAAATGTATTTATTTTATAATAGGCGAATACTAAGATCAATTAGACTGTATATATTAAGATTGTGTTTGGTAAAGGTTCAATTACTAAAATTCTTATCATTGTATATATTTTTAAAAATAATGTTGATAAGAGTTTTCAAAATATTTAATTTATTCCTGAATTTTTTTTCTTGGTTTATTTTTTACCTTCCCTCAAACCCTCGGAACACTCCTCTTGACCCTTCGTGGCACACCGGTCGAAAAACGCTTCTCTGCTCTTTAGTACCACTTGACTAAGTTCGTTTCATCTTCCTGCAATTTACACCAGTCTAAGAGTTCAGAATAAAGGAGAATGAATTTTAAGGAAACTCATCAAATAAAAGACCGGACCATAGGACAAGACAAGTGGAAATTCCGATGTATGCAAAACAGTTTGCAAAACACTTGTCCTGAGCTTGAAACTAGCCCCGATCTCCAAGCTCAGAGGCGAGTACGTCAGACCAACTCACTAGCTTAGAGATTAATCTTCATGCTTCTATGAATGGAGTTTAAAGGTATTTAAGAGAATTGTATGGTAATAATAACGAGCGTCTGGACTACATCACTCGTAGCCCAGTAGTGGAAAGATTATCCAGTACTAACGAAACGTTGTCCAGGAGACGCCTAAATAAACTAATCTTACATCCTTAACGTGGAAGCTCTTTCCATGTCCCGAAAAGATGAGATAATGGTGATATTGATAATGAGGGTGTAGAACCAGTAGAAACACTTAAATCTAACTTAAGCCTAACTAACCAAAACCTGGTGATCGTTGAGGTATTTCACACAAAGAGGAAAATATCCAAGGTGCCAGCCGGGAATCCAGCCCGTGAACCCTTGATTCGTAACCAGGTGCGCTGATCAATAAACCATGGGGCAGGTTTATGACAAGTTAAAAAGTTTAAATCTTGAGTTTTAAGTCTTTTTTGAAAAAATTCATCCCATGCCCAGGGTCATTCTTCACTCATTTAAGGCAGAGTCTATGATGGATGTGTGGAAATCGTCAGTTACAAATGTGTGATTTTATTAAGATCACGAGCTATCAGATAACGCAGCCACCTTCGACTTCGACTATTTCCGCACGTCCATCATAGACTCTGCCTTAAAATATGAGTGAAGAATGACCCTGGGCACGGGACGATTCCTGGATAGCTTAGTGGTTAGAACATTGGCGTACTAAGCCAAAGGTTCCGGGTTCGATTACCATGTCCATGGGTCATTTTTCAATTTTCAGAATATGCTATCTAGATAGATAATCCTCACTTAAACCATAAATAATAGCTTTGGCTATTTGATTCACAACATTTTAAGATAGTGTAAGATTGTTTTATAGAGTACGCATATGTACTAATTACACTAATGAGTTTGGGATGAGAAAGGTTGAATTTAGAGTAAGTTTACCTGCATTTGAATGGAGAGAGAATGGAAAGCCATTTTGGGAAAAAACACACTCAGTACACCCAACCAAGATTCAAGTCCCTATTTCCCTATAATCGGCATTCTAATTTAACACGAGAGTGACGCCTTAGATCATGCGACCACCGAAGAAAGTTTTATGATTTTTAAGTAGTTCTTTGTAAGATTTTTCTTTTAAATCATCTACTACGTCGGCTATTAAACACCAATCGTACGTTTAGTCAAGAAGATGGCTTAGCTGAATATTCCTGTCAGGCTGTTGATTAAAAAAAAAGTTCGTGGAAGTTAGTACTTATCTAAGAAAAAAAGAAACGAGAAAAATCTTGGCGAAAATTATGTTTTACAGGTGCTAATAGTATAATGAGTGTGTGAATTAGTCATAGAATTAAGAGAAGCGTTGGTGACCTGGTGGTCTAGGGCTAAGGTGTCGGACTGCTATGCTGGGGGTCCGGGGTTCAATCCCCGGTCCCGGCAAAGATTTATCTGATTACCAAACTCTTCCTTCACCTCTGACAAGACGTGTATTAATCCCAACTTGTGAATGTGGGGAATGCCAGGCCCCCACTGTAGTTCGGATTCCACGTTAAACTGTAGGTCCTCCATTTTCATCTCACAATCACCCTACAATTACACATTAGCGTAAGTGCGTATAACCCGAATGGGTAGTAAGACGCGGTGCTAATAATAATAATTAATAAGAGAAGTGTTATCAATAGGTAAACTAGAGGCTTCACAGGAATACCTATTCAGTTTCTTCCCGTTATTTATATTGTGTGCATTGGTGTCTAAGTATGATATTGCTTAGGCCTTAGAGTGTTAGGTGCGTCAATTTAAGATGACACCCGTTTTAAACCCGCCATTAAATTACTCGTATATCAGATGTATTAGCACCATATAAATAGTAAACTTGTATCCAATAAGAACTCGAACTAGTAACTGGCTGACGTCAGAACTTGATGCCTTAACGCTTTTGATCACACCTTAGTGCGAAAAAAAAAACACATCCGTAATGTTACGGTTTGTAACGCTAACAATAGTTCTCATGAGACAGACTGGTTCGCTAACAGCTCGTCTAAAATCTACTCCGGTACGATGACTATACACTAGAGACGGGGGATATTTCACTGACTATGATTTTTTCATCGTTACTCCTTGATCACCGTCACTCTCAGTCACTGGATCTCAAAAGTAATAGTGAGTGATCTATCGGTGACGGTGCTTAGCGATACTCTCACCAGACGGCGATAGCTAAGCATTCCAGTATGAAAGTTACGACCATGACTGACAAAACATCGATTGGCGTCTGGTGATATGGTGACCCACAGGTGCGGGCAGTAGTGGTCTATGTCTTTAATTCTCATGTTTCAGTAAACATTCTTTGAAAAAGAACCTCCACTTAATTGCTTTATGGCGGCAGACTTTATCTCCTTAAATTTTTCAATACAATAACATGTTGGATGTTTCTCAAATTTACTTTTCTAACACAAACCATAATAGTTTACATTTTATAAATCAATATTGCTTGGTAATATTCCTCAAAGTTAGTTTTTGTTCTTAGTCCGTTGATTCCCAACGTAATTTTTTTTTTCAGTTTAATAAAAATAAATGTGTTATTTATTAATCTCTAGAAACTAAAAAGTTGGCAAACCTGTGTCTCTTAAGGTCAAGCAACTTACTTTGTTATAATAAAGAGCGGTGACTAGGGCGATACAGCAACAAACTGCAATCGTGAAAAAATATCAGTCGACCAAACACTGTGACTACCAGTCACCGTGAATAATCACTGGTTTAACTAACGATATTTTACAATCACGGTCACGGTAGCCACCGATATCAAAAAATCTCGGTTTAAACCATCCCTACTATACACTGTCTGATAACACGTCACGTGCGCACAGTCTCCGCACGGAGCGCTCTTGTCGTGGACCGGAAGTGGTGGTGTCGCCGGTGGGAGTCTCCTTGCATGCTAATGTATGCGCTCGCGCACCTGCTCCCTCTCGATCGCTAGATGACTCAAGGCGCATGCCCAGTACAACAAACAACTCCCCATTCACAAATCTTGGGGATTGCAAGACGGTCATGCCCACATCGGAGGAAAAAGGAGAGGACGCTGCCCACACTGGAGGGAGAAAAAAAGCGAGGACGTTGTCCTTGTTGGAGGAAAAACGAAGGAAAGAACTTTGCTCACATTGGAGTATGAAGGATTACCCACACTGGAGTAAGAAGGAAGAACAGGATATTACCCACACTGGAGTAAGAAAGAAGTACAGGATATTACCCGCACTTTAGTAAGAAGGAAGTACAGGATATTACCCACACTGGAGTAAGAAGGAAGAACAGGATATTACCCACACTGGAGTAAGAAGGAAGTACAGGATATTACCCGCACTGGAGTAAGAAGGAAGTACAGGATATTACCCGCACTGGAGTAAGAAGGAAGTACAGGATATTACCCACACTGGAGTAAGAAGGAAGTACAGGATATTACCCGCACTGGAGTAAGAAGGAAGTACAGGATATTACCCACACTGGAGTAAGAAGGAAGTACAGGATATTACCCGCACTGGAGTAAGAAGGAAGTACAGGATATTACCCACACTGGAGTAAGAAGGAAGTACAGGATATTACCCACACTGGAGTAAGAAAGAAGTACAGGATATTACCCGCACTGGAGTAAGAAGGAAGTACAGGATATTACCCGCACTGTAGTAAGAAGGAAGTACAGGATATTACCCGCACTGGAGTAAGAAAGAAGTACAGGATATTACCCACACTGGAGTAAGAAGGAAGTACAGGATATTACCCGCAATTGAGTAAGAAAGAAGTACAGGATATTACCCACACTGGAGTAAGAAGGAAGAACAGGACAATGAGAACACATGTGCGAAGGAAGAAAGGTGAGGCTGTCATTTCTAGAGACACAATGAAAGAGTGTTACCAAGATTTAAATAAGGAAGTAGAGGCATTTGCTCATTTTGGCTGAAAATTTATGATTGGAGGCACCGAGAGATGCAACATTTACATTCATCTTACTATTGATTTACTAAACGAGTACATATATTTTTATTTTAGTTTATTATTATTATTATTATCATCACGTCTTACTACCCGTTTGGGTTGTACGCACTTAAGCTAATATGCAATGATAGGGCGATTGTGAGATGAAATGGAGAACCTACAGTTTTACGTGGGATCCGAACCACAGTGGCCTGGCATTCCCCACTATTCACAAGTTGTGATTAATACACATCTTGTCAGAGGTGAAGGAAGGGTTTGGTAATCAGATAAATCTGTGCCGGGACCGAGGATTGATCCCCGGACCCCCAACACAGAAGTCCGACACCTTACCCCAAGACTGCCAGGTCACCTATTTTTAGTTAATCTCTGTAGTACAGAGTATCTTAACCGGGATCCATACCCCCTAGGGTTATGAGAACAAAATAATGGGGATATGGCTATTGATCTCTAAACATTTTTTTAAAAAAATTTGTTGCTAGATTAGAATAAACAATCACCGTTATCAATACGGATTGTGTCCTTGTGATTTGTCTATAGATAAGTGCGATAAAATACTTTTGATTTGTTTTCAGCTTTTCCGTTTCTAGATATCCTTATATAAAGTAAAACCAAGCTAGCTTCACTGGCATATATCGTTCTCACCCTCTTAAAATAGGGTTGTTTGTATTAGAAGTTGAGTAGGTTCTGAATCAGCCCTGCTCGCCTGTCATAATCCATCAGATATTTGTTGCAACCAATTTACTATTGCTACTGTATAGTGTTTGTAGTCTGTGCCTCCCGTCGGGGAGTAACTTAAAATAACTTAAGTGTTGTCTTTTTCTCTAGGAAGTATGATTATATCTCTTTTTTTTAAGAGTGGGGCGATAATTCACAACACTATCGGAGTTTAATTGTAATATTAAACAAATGGCGCTTCACGTCTTGTTCAATCTATGATTGTATCAATTTTTATCTTATTGCTATGTTAGTTATTTTGGCCTACTCAGTAAGTCAACATTGAAAATGATGTATTGTGCTCTGTTGTTTACCTTTTAATTGCTTGCTTTGTTGGTTTGTTCTATTAAACTCTTATGTCAACATACATTTGAATATTATGGTTTCAAGTTAATTTCAACTGATTAAATGGATGATAGTAATAATAATAATAATAATAATAATAATAACAGTAGTAATAATAATTAGTGGATAGTTAGTGGTATAGTGATAGTGGTAGTGATAGTAGTAGTAGTAGTAGTAGTAATAGTAGTAAGAAACAACTGCTTTGGTGGCCGCATGGTCCAACGCGTTACTCTCGCAATAGACTGACATCCCTGTTATCGGCAGTCTATAGAGTTCGATTTGGGTGCACTGAGGGAGGTTTTCCTTAAATGGTTTTCAACTCACTCTGCATGCAAATGCGGATGCAATTACTGTAAATTCAACTTTATCTAACACATTAGCGTAATAATTAATACATAGGCGTATAACCCGAACGGATAGCAATACGTGGCGCTAAAATAAAAGAAGAAATAAATTAATGCGAGTCTTTGTAGACCCGTAATGTTCATTATTCATATATTAATTTTTAGTCATCACTAAGTTAGTTAAAATAATTTTAAGATTGGCCCAATATTTGTCTCTCCCCTTAGCCTCTGTGCTTCCTATCTATCCCTTCCCCTTCCCCCAACCCCCACCCCCGTCAACCCTTCTCTCTTCTTATAACCCACTCGTCTCTTTTTGAAGTATAATAGGCTCTAGGCACGACTTCCACAATTTAAACCCTCCACTGCAAGCCGCCACTACGGAAAATTTTCCGATTCAATATTTCCCGGAAAATTTTCATCTCTAATTATAACTCCATGTGGATGTAATGAGGATAGTTTTTCTTCTTCTAAATAACTTTCAATTTTTCCAACACGTCATTGCAGACACATTTCCTATAAAATTTCTACCTTCCTTATTCTTATTCCATTAGTGTAATTTATGTATGCGTATAAATGAACGACAGGGTTGTGAGGGGAGAGGGAGGAGATGGAGGAGATGGAGGAAGAAATGAGGGAGGGGATATATAACAGCAGTATATATCTATCAACCTCTGACCAGCCCTGAACTATGAGTATGTCACAATAACATCGAGACAATACGAAGGTTTAAAAATAAAGAGAGAAAGAGAGAAAATGATATTTAAATAATGTGTTCTTCTCCTTGAACCTTCACGTAGAGGTTTTATCTCAAATAAATTAAACATTGACACATTGAAATGCTAGATTTTTTTTGCGTTTTTTTGTTGTTGTTTTTCTAAACATTCTTTGCTCGTCCAATTTAGTTGTTCGAATGTCATTGGTACGTTTTATACTCATAATAGAAGCGATAATAGCTATTTAATTCAAGTATGATAGAGAAATAGGATAACTATCTAGATAAAACGCACACGAACTAGTGTGAGACCCCTAAAACGACCAGACGATATTCGGTCCCTAGCCTCACCTTTATTGTTTGAGCTGATTTCAAATTATTTTAAGAAAACAATACGTACTCCTTTGACTAGGAAACTTCAATTCCGAAACAGTCAGACACCTTAGCTTAGTCGGCATCGTGTCTATCACCTAACTTGATGGTCCCGGGTTCAATTTCTGGCATGGCCAAAGTATTTATCATCGGTTAAATGTGGCTTTACCCTTACACATAAATAAATTAACTGCCGTGAGATGGGCGCTGTGTATATTATAGATTTATGTCTGGCAATATAAACAATTAGTTCAGAAAGTTTATTTTAAATACCTCAAATAAATTACTAATAAGTAGTTTCTAAATAAGTTATGCACTTTTCTGGTCTTTTTCATAACATTTTTATTGTTATAAAAGCAGTTTGAATCGATTTATTTAAGTTTTTAATACGTATATAGTAACGTTCAAAAATATAAAATTAATTATAGATGGCTGTGCAAACACTAGACAAAGTTCCCCAAACCAATTTATTTCATGTTCATTGTTTGTAAAATATTTAAAAGAGCCGCTAAAGTGGTCGCAATGTCTGAGGCGCCACTCTTAACAATAAAAAAAAGACTGATAATGAAAGGGCGATCGGGTTTTAAATCCTGGTCAGGTGTAATTAAGTAGTTTTTATAATTTTCCTCCAGACAAATACGGGCACACTTTCTCTCAAATTTGACATCCCCATCCCTAACACATTAACGTAATTAATAATAATAACAATAATAATACTTAGCAACGCGATTAGCGTAATTAATATACAAAATTAAAAAAAGGCATTTTATTTTTCGCTGCCTTTTATTGTCTGTTCAGGCTATGAGCATATATGATAATTACTCCAATGGGGTGAGAAGGAAGAAAGCATTTTAGAGGTAATCTACCCACATTTGCGTGGAAGAATAGTGGTAAATCATTTAAGAAAAATACCCTCAGTAGACTCAGCTGTGATTTGAGCTCCAATTCCCCCAGTCTAACATGATAGTGACGCCTTAAGAACTATTCGTCCACTAAAGCGGGCAAACAATCCAACAATAGTTCTAACACACTTAGCAACATCCTAAATCACACAGCTAATCCTATCCATCATGTTCTATATTAAAAACGTAAAGAGATTCCTTTGGAGAACCCAACCGATTTTCATCAATGTTTCTTAATTAAAGCTGCTATACCAAGTATGGGCCTCAAAATTTCAAATTTTCAAAAATAAACAAAGTAGAAGCCAAACTTTCAGAAAACCATATTTCTTTTGATGGAAATTTCTCAAGCATTACTAAATTATTTTTTTAGATAAAATCATTTACATAGAGGCAAGGACGTAGACAGTGGTTGATCGGGAGGTGTGGGGTACGAATCGCCCTGGGGTCCATATATACGTATACAGGATAAATATATATGTATAAGAACTTTTAAGGTTATAGGTATAGTAACATTTTCTAGCGTACCTAAACCCCTCTTTCCCCCTTTCTTTAAAAATCATCTTTCTACGCCCTTGCTTCGTGGATTATTAGAGAAACGTTTACAAATGTTCACTAGTGGGACAGTAATTTAAGAAAACGTTTCTTAAAGTTTTCTTTGGCCTATTTAAAATCTATTATTTAAATGAAAGCTTATATAGCGAAGATAACACGATTGCTGGTGATCTAGATCTCAGAAATTTTGGAGTCTTACATTTCAAAAAATTCCATATGAAACAGATGAGATCTGTCATTGCAAAAATTTACACATGATGCGTAAAGAGGGAGGCTAAGCACTAACATGTATGTATCCATACGCTTCTTCCAAAATTATATCTGTCATATATATATATATATATATATAGTTACTATTTTTTTTTTATTCATTTATAGCTATAGTAAGATTGTATACATATTCAGTAAACTACCGACTATCTGCTTTGCAGCTTAACCGCTGTATCGACATCAACAGGGGATAAGTTACTGAAAAACTTCGACTTGCTGGAGGGCACAGGGCTGCCGATAATTGTATTCAGTAAATCCTTAAGGAAGAGATAATGGTCAGAGAGGCAAAAGGTTATGTAAGGGTGACTGCACTGGAAATGACTGATAACATGGTCAATTACCCGGAACAGGATGTTACGGAAAATATTATTATTATTATTATTAGCACCGCGTCTTACTACCCGTTCGGGTTATACGCACTTACGCTAATATGTAATGGTAGGGTGGTTGTGAGGTAAAATGAAGGACCTACAGTTAAACTTGGAATCCGAACCACGGTGGCGGCCTGGTACGGAAAATACATAGCGAAATAAGGAAAAAGGAAGCAGCTGCAATGAACCAGAAAACTAATACAAACTTTTTAAGGGATGTGTCCAATTTGGCTGTACATTGATTTAAAGTGTTTTTCTTATTATCTTAGTGCGTGAAATAGTGAAATATGATGTGTGTTCATAAAGGCAATTACGATAGGTGAGTACTAGTTTGAAGTGAATGTGCTACAATCTCTTGTTTTACTAAATAGGCGGAATATCCACAGTTTTGGCCTGTCCGCGGCACTCGTCCCCTTCATTACCGCGGATAGAGAGAGAGATAGAAATAAGAGAATATTGAAAAAACACACACACACACACTGTTATAAATTAGCTCAACAGCGTGTCTATCTACTAAATTAATATTTCCAGATTAAATTCCTTAAAGTACCGAGAATGTATCATTTTAGTTCTTGGTTTGTTCCCATTTGTAAAATGGTATATTAATTGCCTGAATTCTAATCGCCAGTGCTTGTTTAAGATTTAATTAGCACACGCTTGCTAATGGCTAATACAAGGGCATTAGAATCGCGGACACAAATAATAAGCATTTGGTTGTTTTTTTTATAAAATTAATAAGAAACGCTCTGCGATGTAACTACAATGTACAGATTAAATGTCTGCAATTCAAAATCTCATTTGGCACGCTAATGCGCTATTTGGTAATTTGCATTTTACTTTAACAACTCATGCATGTATGTCAGGTAAGAGAAAATGATTATACGGTCCGTTTATTCTGAAGTCACTTATAATGAGATTTTCTTTGGAAATATTAAACAGTTGGATGATTAGGATAGTGATATTTTACAATGTAGTAAAGTTAAGTTTCGTGTCAGTGGATAGTTAAGATGAAGCATACATGATGTATTTATTTTTCAAATAAATAAGCTTTACTTTTATTTTATTTGCGGTATTTAAGTTGTACTTTCTAAACCGACTAATTATATCAGCACACGATTTATAAACTAAGTTAAATCTAGAACATATACAAGTTGAACTCGGGACCGCTAACTCAGTAGGACACCCGCTACCGACTGGTTAAAGGTATTAGGCTTCAAATAAGTAAAACAATAATTTATACTCAGCCATGGTACAGTATGTAAAATATTGTAAGCACACTAGAATCAACATAATGAAAAATAGATGTAATGAGTTCTGAATAGGGATGGAATCCTAATCCTTGATCCCTCAAATCCTTAAGAATAATCGATATTTAAGAACCTTTATTCACGTTTTGAATGAGAATTTTTTCTAGTGCCCTAATATTGCTTATTAGTACTTCATTATCAACATAATAAATAAGACAAACTTAACAACCAGATCCCAGACCATTAATTTGGCATTTGACTGAATATAATGAATTCCTTAAAACAAAACAAAAATTTAGTTAATATTTATATTTTCTGTATCATACTATGTTTATATTTTTTTTACAGTATTGGAGGTTTGTATATATATACATATATATACAAACCCCAATATATATATATTCTAATTAGAGATTCTGATTCAAGATTTGTATCAAGATTCGGATTCGTAAAATAGTGGATTCGACAAAACTATAATTCCGAAAGAGATTGAAAAACTATCCCGATTGTTAGACGTTACTATTACTTAACACATTTTGTCTAGTGGTCTTTATAATTTATGACAAAGATTTATTCTAAGCCAATGAATCAGTATATGATATTGTTTAATATATAGCATCTAGTTAAATGACAAAAACTTAATTGTTCCTAGGACAAAATTGTGCTATTATACATAGATGTTAAAAATTAAAATACTTATAAAATTTAAAATGCTAATATTTAACTGTTCCCTAGCTACTTATAATCATCCCTTCTTTTAAAACTAGCTTAACGTTATTAGAATCTAACACATAGTGAAAGAGAACTATGATAGACAAAAAGTCAAATTGTCTGAACACTTAATCAACCTATTATGTTTCTTTATCATGACTAGTTCCAACGGGGGTAGTGGCCTTCTTTTTCCGCTTTACAAAACTATTACAATATTACAATATTAAGTACAAAGGTAACAAAATATTTTAAGAAAATTGAATAGTCATATGAGCATTGTTCTCAAACATTGCACCCCCCAAACCATCCATCCATCTGTCTTCAATTATTAGAGTGCACCTTTTCGCCTTGACTTATCAACTACTAGCACCATATTCATAAAACATCGACCTTCGTATTATTTTAATTTTAATGGTTTCACTAATCTCTATAACTCATTGGTGAACATATATTCACGTATGTGTAAAACGAAGGAAATAAAAAAATGTGGAGTAAAAAAATTATACAGTCGTAGGCATGAATACAAAAGGAAGGCAAACAAAATATAAAGAAAGAAAAGGAAGAAAAAAATAAATTGTGTGCCATAACACAGTAATGAAATCCTTCAGTTCAAAGTACCTTGTGTAGGGACGATGATATACTATAACCCCGCCCTCTCAAATAAGTTGGGAGAGGCAGTTTTTCAAACTTCAGACATTCCATGCGTTGCAAATCTACACAAAGGGGGAGGGAGGGAGGCCTTGCCCAGGTTTAAATCAACGCTCGCATTTTAATTGGCACTTAAGGTCACGTGAGCCCATTGTTAGTTAAAGAGGCACCGGACAATGCCGCTTTAATGAGTCAAAATGCATGGCGTCAGAACCTTTTAGAGCAACCAATACAGATCAACCAAAATATGTGAAAATCATTAGGCACTATTAAATATATCATATTTGGAAAAGAGGTGAAGGACTGTTCATGAAGGTTTATTTTCCAATTGTGAAAGAAGTATGATATTCTGAATTATTAAAACATACAATTGAAAGTAATCCTTTGACTAAAGACCTTGGTGGGCGAGGATAAGTTTAATACTCACGCTCATTAACAATTGTATTAATAGTATTGGTGACTATTCTTTAACAGAGTGGATCGTATTGGTGACGAAATATATCGTCATCAGGTCTGGTGTAAAGGAATGAGAGTTACGCCCCATATGTTTACAGATGTTATAACAAAATACATTTTTGGCCAGAATAAATCAAATATTGCTTCAGTATGTGTATTTAGTTTAATTTTTTACACATACTATTCTTAACAGTTCTTCTTCTTCTTCTTATTATTATTATTATTAGCACCGCGTCTTACTACCCGTTCGGGTTATACGCACTTACGCTAATGTGTAATGGTAGGGTGATTGTGAGATGAAATGAAGGACCTACAGTTTAACGTGGAATCCGAACCACGGTGGAGGCCTGGCATTCCTCACATTCACAAGATATCTTGTCAGAGGTGAAGGAAGGGTTTGGTAATCAGATAAATCTGTGCCGGGACCGAGGATTGAACCCCGGCCGCCAGCATAAAAGTCTGACACCTTACCCCTAGACCACCAAGTCACCCTTTAACAGTTCTTGAATATCTGTCACGGACATCGTGGAATTTTAATTAGACTTATTTTTCCCTCACTTAAAGAGTTTACATTCAAATGCAACTACGCTTATGACAATAACTATTCAAAAATGTTTGATGTTACAAAACGTAAAATATTAAACTACACGTTTATACTAAAGGAAAATGTGTTTGTTTTGCCGAGAAAGGTTTTTTACTATAAAAACTGTAGACACTAAACATTTTCATTTGATACATGAATTTAATTAGTATACAATCAATAAGGTTTTTCAAAAGCTTACAAGCTCACCAATTAAAACTATGTTTGAAGATTGAATGCACGATATCAAGGCTATGCTTAGCATCAATTGTAAAAAAAAAATGCTAAGATACAAATTAAATGACAAACCATAATAACGCAATACATTCGATGTGATTATTTATTCATTAAGTTAATTTAATCGTGTTTATCTTTCATTATGAGCTTGGATCACTTTTTTTGATACGGAAGGAATACTTTTATGTAAATGTGAAGTATAGTTGAAAAACGGCCAAAACATCGTTTACATTAGCTACATTTTGTCACAAGTAAAATACTGAAATTGTTTGTTGGTGTTGCTTTTTAATATGTGATAAATTAGGAATAAAACGTTAATAACAAGATTTGGATAGCTATATTCTTGGTGTATTATATTTCCTTTAAAATACAATACTAACTTCCTTGGGAAGATGTATTCCTAAGAAGATGTATACTATTCTAGAACTGAAGCATCGCCATAATGAATTACGATCGCACACATGGAGAGAACCTCTGTTTTACATTCGAACAATCGTCGCCCTCAGCTCCATATATGATCCCATGACACGCCCTTTTGTCACAAAAATACAGGAACAAAAAAAACAAAAAAAAACACACGCCCTGTTGAAGTAAAATGCCCTAACTAAATATTAATTGATACGTGCGTTACATTTTACATATTTGTGACATTAATTATATGTATTTTGCATTCTGGAGCAAGAATAAATAAATATGCTTAGAGGAACAAGAGCAGAATCCACTTATTTAACGACTAAGCGATGTTCCTCTCCTACCAAACTTTCTTGGCGTCGTAGGAAAGAATCGGCCTTCGGCTTGATAGTTGTAGACAATGTGTTTCAAACAATGTTCGATCGTCTAGAGAAAATCGGGTTTAGATCTCGATGGATTCAAACATTTAGTTTTCACTTGTGTGTAGAGCAGTTTTTCCCCATTTAAACCTAGTTACGTAACTCTTTAATATTTAAACAACATAACAGGATCACTTAAATATTTTTAGCGTAGCATGAAAAAAAATGCAACGCGTCGTCAAATAACTTTAAATTGAAAGTTAAATTTTTTCTAGGGTGAAGGCAACTACACGTTTTGTTGTCTCTCATGTCCCGTGCTGCCGTCCTGTATACATACCTTTCAGGGAAACAAATGATAAGGTTTTACTCTTAATTATTTAATAATTACCATGGTGTCAGATTCTTTGTTTTTTATTATTATTCGTATAAAAATACATAAAAAACCACATAGATATTTAATCAAAGTGTGTTTTTTGTTTTGTTTTTTTGTGCAATTTTTCAAATATCCGGTTTAATTGTTGACAGTTTGTACCTGCATGTCTAGAGCCACCTCAAGTCTGTGTCGATAATAGCGAGGATCCAGTTTTGCACAAGTGTGTGCTGGCAAATGGCAACAGTACTTTGATCGACCGCCGCGATAGCTCGGGGTATACCTCACGTAAGTCGTCCCGCCATTGCGTGAACATCCGCGCCGCTAGGCAGAGGGGATTATCTGCAAGCTCTGGGCTACAATTACCTATAATATTGGCACTGTTACCGAGTGATAGAATATTCAACACGAGGCGTTAAGAGTTATGCCGCTATTGTACTGAGAATGGCCGAGGAAGAGAAGGAAAAAAAGGTGTGTGTGTTTGTAGATGGGGCTCTCCTGGTGGGATGGGAGGGGACAAGCGAGGGGCGAAGCCCGTGCCCTTCAATGATGGTAATTATCTGGAGCATTGTGTTTGGCAAGTGCGAGAGAGGTTAGGTTATGTTAGTTGAGGTTAGTACGCGATTGTTGGTGTAATATTAGAGTAGATCAGATCCTCCATCCCCCTTCTCTATTGTAGTCGGGTAGATTATAATGTTACCTTTCCTTCGGAGCTTGGCTCAACCAGATAGGGGCTTGTGATATTTTATACTTAGTAAACATAATACGACCACGTCTTTCATTTTGTTGGACGCACTGAAATCTTCCCCTTGAGGTGAAAATAGTGATTTTAATTCTAACGTTAAGATTAACAATGGTAAAATTTTAAAAAGTCCTACATTTTTCAAAAATAGCTTTAAGTATTTGATTTACATGATAAATAATACTGTATGCTTGTTATTCAATTAAAAATTAAATCAAGGTTAGTTAACTGAAAACCTATTTTGAAAATTGTTTTCCAAACTATGACAGATTATTTGAGAAAGTATGCACGATTATGTCACTTTTATTTATTATTTGATGTCTAACTCTGCTACTATATTCTACACACATTTATTCTATACATAAAACTTAACTAAGATACATCTCTGTTCAAATATAATATTCAGAATACATGATATCCTCTTGTATTGGTGAGTTGTTACTTTCATTGATCTTCCTCAGTTTCACTTATGGCCCTGACAAATATGACAGTGGCAGAGGTATGAACGATACTAGTAATAACATTCAATATAAAGCCGGTCCCTGTGATGAATGGAGTGAAGGAGTCGCTTGTCATTTGGTGGGCTGGGCAAAGTGATGTGCAATAATACCTTCTGGATCGTTGAGTAAAGCAACGGCAAACTACCAAACTCCTCATTTCCCTAGTACGCCTCTTCGGTGCTACCTAATACCTATACTACAGACAAATAATATACCAGAGACACTCAACCTTCAGGTTAAAATTGTTGCGCTCCTTTTGGCAGCTTGAGTCCTTCAACACTAGGATCGCTGCGGTTAGTCCTATCATCACCCAGCAGTGACACTAGCGATGCCCAGTGTTGAAGGAGTCAAGCTGGCAAAAGGAGCGCATTGAAACTCCCGTAAGGTTGAGAGTCTGTTTCTTACTTGTCTTTGGCCTAGGCCTTACATCTGACGGTGAACTATTGAGTATCCAACCACAATTTGGTGTAAGTATTATACATACATATCTGATATAAGGAAACAGGAAGAAGAGAGTAAAGTCCAAGCCGATACACTAGAATTGCGCTCTCAATTATCTGTATTAGAAACCCAACCTAGTGACCATTGCTGTAAAAGGTTGCTACTAAGACTAGCAGTCTGTTCACATTATAAGCCTTTTAGGAGCTATCTGGCTTATTGAAATATTGACCAAACTTTGGTAGTCTACATAATTAGAACAAATATATCTCGAGCTATGTTACAAGTTACCAACAACCATTTTAAGAAAGCGCTTATATCAACGAATCTATAATGACTTATAATCGTGTTAATAATGTATGTAGATCCTGTATTTCTGAAGGTTCGTAGGCTAAACATTGATCACAAGTTTCTGTTAGCTGTTACTACACCCGCAAATATTTATTTTTTTTACTCTAATAAGACTGAGAAAAACGTGACTTCAATTTATCGCCTATAGTGGTGTATGGAAAGAGGAAGTGAACTCTTATTTGCGTGGAGGGAGAATGGAAAACCATTTAGGAAAAATCCTCCCCAGTTCACCCGACTGAGATTCGAACCTCGATCTCTCCGTCCTCAGCAGTCTATATCAATACGAAGCTAGCGTGTTAGCTAGCTACGCCACCGAGGTAAGTTTTTGTTTTGTTGTTTTAGGTGAAACGTCCTCAGAATGTTGATTTATTTATTTTAATTATAATGAAAGCTTTATATGACTATAACATTTTTCATATCAAGTTTAAAAAAGTTTATTCAAATTTTTTATACTTCGGTGTTTTTTAGCTGTGCTTTATTAGCATATTCAAAAAATATAGAAAAGTTATGACAGTTGTAAAAATCGTATTTGAAAAATACATATACATTTTGTCTTTAAGTAAAGTAGGACACATTTAATTTATATATGAGATGTTTTATTAAAGATGTATAAAAATTCTTTGAAGGTTTTAAAAGGTGAAATCTAAATAAATTAAGCAATACTCTTTATGAAACCTGCCGTATACATTTCAAGAATTAAAAACTAATTTGGATGCCTTTTAGATATTTTGGGGATATGTGGCCTATTAACTTCATAAATAGAACATACAATTAAACAATGTGCTATAAAGGGACTCATAAAAATAAATGGTACGACACACTCGCAAGTACTTTCTTATATTATGTACTATAGCATCGAAGAAAGTTTTCAAAATGAGAATTTTAGTAAACTACCCTTAAAAGAGTTTTACTCATAAAACCAAACACATTATCTTGCTAAGCACAGTAATCACTCATATATATATATATATATATATATATATAGAGAGAGAGAGAGAGAGAGAGAAAATTAAAATATTTTGGAGATTTAATTGATGATGGGAATACGTTAATTGTTTTTCCCTGGGCGGTGACCTGGTGGTCTAGGGGTAAGGTGTCAGACTTCTATGCTGGCGGCCGGGGTTCAATCCTCGCTCCCGGCAAAGATTTATCTGATTGCCAAACCCTTCCTTCACCTCTGACAAGACATCTTGTGAATGTGGGGAATGCCAGGCAGCCACCGTGGTTCTGATTCCACGTTAAACTGTAGGCCTTCATTTCATCTCACAATCACCCTACCATTACACATTAGCGTAAGTGCGTATAACCCGAACGGGTAGTAAGACGCGGTGCTAATAATAATAATAATTGTTTTTCATGATAAATAAGAATAAGTTTTTATTAATACAAATAAAATATAATTTTAGGGTAGTTTACAGATAATTTATTTTTGAAAATTTGAATTTCGTTAGATATATTTGAGCAATTAGGTTTATATATATTTAAACAAAATTGTTCAAATATATCTAACAAAATTCAAATTTTCAAAAATAAATTATTTGTAAACTACCCTAAAATTATGTTTTATTTGTATTAATTAAAACGTATTCTTATTTATCATGAAAAACAATTTAAGTATTCCCATCTTGAATTCAAACGTCATGTCAATTTCCAAAATATTTTAATTTTCTATAATTTGTTGTAACTAAACTAAAGTTAAATAAATTTATTTTAGATGAATAAAAATGTATTGTTATTGATATGTAATAAACCTATATCAATTTTAACCCAAATCGCTAAAGACATTTTTTAAATATATTTTTAAAGCCCCAGTAAGCAACTAAAAACAAAATTTTCCTTACAAAACACGTATACAGCTTTAATCGTCATGTTTATTTCAAACACTCCCCAGATATGCAAAATCGTTATAGCCCTTTTTCAAAATAATTCGAATTTTAAAAAATCACTCCTTCACGACCATTTATCGAATTTTTACCCAAAACCAAATATACAGGGTTATATTTCATATCCAACACTGGCAAGATACCCTTTTGGAACCAAATTGTTAAGGCCATTTTAAAATTATTTCCTGTTTTCGAAAAATCATTCATCAGTAACCTACCCATAAATTAGTTTTCACCACAAAAACCAATAAACATTGTTAAATGTCATGTAAAACATTCCCAAGGTACTCATTCGAAACCAGATCATTAGGGACATTTGTAAAATATTTCAAGTTTTATGGTGACCTGGTGGTCTAGGGGTAAGTTGTCAGACTTCTGTGCTGGGGTCCGGGGTTCAATCCTCGGTCCCGGCACAGATTTATCTGATTACCAGACCCTTCCTTCACCTCTGACAAGACGTGTATTAATAACAACTTGTGAATCTGTGGAATGCCAGGCCTCCACCGTGGTTCGGATTCCACGTTAAACTGTAGGTCCTCCATTTCATCTCACAATCATCACCCTACCATTACACATTAGCGTAAGTGCGTATAACCCGAACGGGTAGTAAGACGCGGTGCTAATAATAATAATAATAATATTAAAAATGGAATAGATAAGTTGCTATATGTCAACCTCAGTGGTATTTGGGTAAAGTCCTTGCCTCAAGACCAGATGTGCATGGGTTCAAAACCCAGTCGAGGTCAACGGAACTTTTTCTGAGCGATACAAATTCGTAGTTAAAACTTCCTTTGGAGGCAAAGTAAAGCCGTCGGTCGGTCCCCATGTTTATTGTGGCGTGTAAATAAAAACACTGGAAGGTATGTGAAAATACCTCTCACGGCAAAATTGGTAGGCCCTTTCAATCTCGCTCATAGAACTTAAGCGGGGAAGACAACGGGGAACCATCACACATCCTGAACTTTTTTTTTAGCACCGTGTCTTACTATCAGTTTGGGTTATACTCCTACGTACTAACTACACTAATGTGTTAGAGATTAGGAAGGTTTAATTTGGAGGAATTAACGTGAAGGGGGAGTGGAAGAACTCTTAGGAAAAACCACCCTCAGTACACCCGACCAGGATCAAACCCCGATCTCCCCGTCTTCGGCAGTGTAGTCTATTGCGAGAGTAGCACTTTAGAACATGCGGCCACCGAAACATCACTTTTTTAACTCTCTTATTAGGCCTACATGGATTTTATAGCGGATTGTGCAGTTAACACTAACCAATCGACGGGCTGATTGTATCTCTACATCCAGATGGATAGAAGGCACTTCAAACCAACCTTTAGGTTGTTGACTTTAGAAGAAGAATTATTTATTAGCCTCTTTTTATCAAAACAAATAATTGCTTGCTAAATATTATGCAGCCCAAAGAAAATCAGCATGTAACTTCATTGCCACTAAAATTCTACATTCCTCATTCCTATTCCATTAGAGTAATTGAGGAGATCGGGGCATAAACATGATATCCCTCATTTTATGAAGAAAAAATGGGTTAGCAGTAATCTCTGGTGGCATACCCCCTCTTTAAATGTAAGTTATTTTTATAGTCAGTCAAGATCATAAGGATAACTAATATCGACCAGTAATTTATTTATGTCCTATAGTTTGATTTCAGGACTTTATAGAAGTTTAAATAGCTAATATTTCACATCTAGATCTATGAGAGCTATCATGTATTTTTCCCCAAGCCCCTCAATTAAAATGTACAACTAGAATGGGTAACTTACTAAAGACGCGGTGAAAACAAAACAAAACTGTAACACAAACCTAATTTATTGACAATGTCCAATAGCACGAATATAAGAAACACGAATGTAAGCGAAATTTTGTGACATTTAAATGGCAACTACCTTCTCCGGTTCCTATTTATTTCAGAATGGATACCAACGAAAATGCCAAGAGATAGATTTTTTTAAATGGTCACTCTAGTCTATGAAAGGCAGGTAGGTAACATGAAGGGCATAACGTGTCCGAAGCTACTTGACTGGTCCATAATTGAACAGCTTTCTGACGACCATACGGCGTGGAATAACAGGTGCAAGACATGTAGATCGGCGAGGAGTAGTCCCCCCCCATTGAAATATATCACCATTACAGTTTCAAACAATAACCGAGAGCGGCCATGTTCCATCTTTCTTTCTTCTTTTTTTTTTTTACAGCTGCTCCTTTAACTGTTAATAAGATGGAACACATCTACACACGGGCGGTAAAGGTGGGCTTATGTTGCTGTTGTGTATAGTAACAGGTAAAACCGCATTTCTCGTTTGATGCGTCAGTAATAAGGGAGACTCTGTTATAGATCTTTAAACTTTGGACTTTCTAGTTCAAATTCTTTCTAAATATGTCAAAATCTTAAAGTATAATCAAATATATTTAAAGTACGTTTCTGATAGGAAAATACTTTTTTGACAGTGAATAAAGTTACTAAAACACCGTATTCAAACGTTAATGCATGTGATCCGAAGCTGTAGTTTTTTTATAACCAATAATAATACCTATTTTGCTTAGTGCACCAATACTTAGCATTGAGCTATCCACGAATTGTCCAACACCTTAAGTCCTTCTTCATTCACACTTTAAGATAATGGGTGTAAGGGTATAAAATAGAAAAGGGTTGGTGTATACACCCCCCTCCCCCCTCCTTGATCACCTATATATATTCTGTACGCATAAAAACTTATATTGGCTAAAGGATAGTAAAAATTTTCTAGCGTAGGTCCCTAGAAAAATAAGTTTTTGAATTGGTTTGCTAGGTCTTAGGTTCGATCTCCGTGAGTAGGTGTCATTATTCATTTATATTTTATTTTATTAAAAAGAGTGTCCGATAATGGTTGTAACTGTTACCAAAGTTAGTTGTATACTAAACGAGCCTGACATTTAGTTTAAATGTTCACCGAATACAGCATTGTATTATTATTATATTATTATAACGGATATAATTATTTATAGATTATATATGTAATTTTTAAACAGAAGGTTATATAGACACGAATATGAGAGGACAGACAAATAAGCTCTACCATCGAACACAAGTCCCGAAAATATGTAGCTGGCCTGCTAGCCAACCGGTGACCATCACGGACAGTGATTATTTTAATGACGTTAATGTTGTAATTACAATGGAAATGATAGCAACAAAATATACATTATTAGATAACTACTAAATTAAATTGAGCTGACAGTTAAAAACCTTATTCAATATACTTTCATTAATACATACGCCACTCTGCAGCTATTTAATGTAACCCATTGTGTCAATCAATATCCACAGCTACTAGTTATATAGTGACCGATTTTGTTAATCGATGTTGGCTAGTCTGAGATTAATTTTTTTTTATTCACGCTAAGAGATTCCTCCTACAACGATGCAACTATAGTTTGGAGATGGACCTATCCCAAACTGGTGATGTATATCAATTGAGCCTTAAAAAAAACTTTATAACGTTAGACCACAAGCGAGCTATACCGACCGAGACGCCACCGCCGTTCACGATGATAGTGTTTACATTTACGGCTAGAGGGTGCCATTCAGTCAGCACAACGATCCCTACGGCCTTTAACCTCAGTTTTCTCATCTGGAGCTGCTACTTCTTTATTCAAGTATAAAACAAGACTCCCCTTCCCCCTTCCCCTCCTCCCCCCTCCAGAGGCTTGTGGATAGATTATCAGTGTTTATTTCCTTTTAAACACACCTTGTGTTTTAATTATACGATATCACACGTCCTGTAATTACTGTTCAGGGAGCACAGATATATCAATTAGACTCACGTACCAATTTAGTATGATAGCTCCGTGCCTTAGGTCAAATACCATCTTCTTTTTTTAACAATAATTGCCATATATTTTCTTAATTTTATTTATATTAGAATAAAATAATTATTCAATCAAAAGTAAATAGTAAAATAAAACAAAATAAAAATGGGACTATACTTTAGAATGAAGAGAAAAACCAAATGGATACTAATTCTAACACTATAATATCTATTAACAATTGTTTTAAGATAAAACAGTCACAAAACTATATTATTTAAAATATTTCTATCAAAATTAATCCAATTATAAATTTAAAATATTGGAATCTAATAACATACATATAATTAGAAAACGCAAGAAAAGGTCATTGTTTTTCCATTCATAAATATATAGCTTAACTTTCCTCACACGATGAGATCAACAGTTGTTGAATATTTGTCATGAACATAACGGCATTAGATGAGAAACTTTTTAAAAGAAGAGATAATATTGTCATTAAATATAAGGACACCCTCGATAGATATTCAAGAACTGTTTGGGCCAGTTTCATAGTCAAATTTAGTATGCCTCAAGTGCGGCGCTACACTAAGTACATGACGACACCTACCTAAACCAGAATGGAATGAGCCAGTTTCCTATGCGAGAACGGCCCATTCCATTCGAGTTTAGGTAGGTTTCGTCTTGTGTTTAGTGTAGAGCCGCACTTGAGGCGTACTAAATTTGACTATGAAACTGGCCCATTTGTGTCACGTCTGACGCCTTAGCTCATCCGGTAGCTTATCTAACTACTGAGTTTGGGTCCCGAGTTCAACTTCCTGGCATGGTCGAAAAAAAATCAAGGTTGGTGAAATGAGGGTTTTCCCTTTCACAGTGACGAATTAACGACCGGGGGTTTAATGTTGTGTATTTTCTATATTTAAGTTAGTTTATGAGTATTGTGCTTATGTAATCAGTTGGTTCAGAAAGGGATCGTTAAGCATCTCAAATATATTAAAATGAAAATATTGAGGTCGCTATGTGAAGAAAATTAAACTATGCTTTTACTGGAGTAATATTTAATCTATTTTGGCGAAAAAATGTTTTGCTATAAAAAGTGCAAAAACACTAGTTTTTTTTTTTTTAAAGCGTCTCCTTAAAGTGGTGGAGTTTTGTAACCTGTGGAACGAACAGACTATACACCTATTGGTGAGTTCGAATGAGTCATTCATTAAGCTTTCATTGTAGTCGCAACACCTCCTAATAAGCACCTGACGAGGTTTCCTGACAGTCTAGGCAGGAACATGGCTGATAAAAAAAAGAAGGGAAAAAACTTTGATCTAGGGCGAACTGACTAAAAAAAAAAAAGTATATTGTTTAGCAATCGGCGGACGAAGCCGCTCAGACGGTGTTGTTTGAAGTGGTAACTTAGAGAAAACATTAGATTGATTTTATTGCTATTTTAAATCTATCCGCATGAATTAAATACAAACACTTCCCGTCAATGTCTTGATAAACAATTTATTTAACGTGTTTGTCATTAAGAAAAATATTCAAAAGGCACATATTCACACGTATGGAAACAATTTTGTGGTTTTTTTTATTTTATTTTATGTTTTACACAAATCAGATAGCCAAAGATATTATTTATGCTTTTAATGAGGACTACTCCATCTAGATATCATATTATAAAAATTGAAAAATGACACCTAGATACAGGAATCGGACCCGGGTTCGAATCCCGTGTCCAGGTGTCATTTTTCAATTTTCAGAATATTTTACACAAATGTTGGTAACCTGTTGGTTGGGGGGTAAGGTGTCGGGCTTCTGTGCTGGGGACCGGGGTTCAATCCTCGGTCTCGGCACAGATTTATCTGACTACCAAACCCTTCCTTCACCTCTGACAAGACATCTTGTGAATGTGGGGAATGCCAGGCCTCCGCCATTGGTTCGGATTCCACGTTAAACTGTAGGTCCTCCATTTCATCTCACAATCACCCTACCATTACACATTAGCGAAAGTGCGTATAGCCCTAACGGGTAGTAAGACGTGGTGCTAATAATAATAATAATAATAATAATAATAATAATAATAATAATAATAATAACAATAATAATAATAATAATACACAAATGTTATTAAATAATGTCCACGGGATGAAGATTAGTAGTGTAACTAAGAGAAAATACACCACATTATCTTCAATAAAAGGGGATAAACTACACTTAAGATCTCAGATACAGTCTATATTCATAGAAAAGATTTTATCTGACAGCTAGAAATGCTACCAGATCTACTCTATTTGAATGGAAATAGCTTCCTAATGCAGAGTTTCTTATAAGAAGAGCAATTATGAAATATCTAAAGCACTGAAACAATCGTCAGTTATCCTAATAAATATTATTTTTAACCTATTAAAATTACTTTATAAATATAGAAGAGATAAATCTATATTTCTCAAATTTTAAATTAGTCTTAAAACAGACATATTTCACGTTTGGCATCGTTGAAAATGAGCTAGCTCTACATTTAAAAACAAATATAAAACTCAGAATAATATTATTTTTAATTATATTTTCGATTTTGGCGTTTAATATATTTATAAATCAAGTGTACCGGAGAAAAGGGGGGAGATTACAATTTTAAATCATATTGAAATAGTGCTTCCATCGGTGATACAATCACGAGAACTTTCACTAATGTGATTTAGATCATGGCTAAAGAGATCTTTGTCACATATTAACTAAGCTAAAAAGTATTTAGTGGGATTCTATTGGGTTTTGAGATATAAAAGTTGTTCTAGAAAATGTATTTAATGTGACTTTCATACTTTTCCCCTGTACCCTTTGAATGATAATTAATAACTTAATAAATGATTTCTGAATGTATGAAACGTACCTCAATCCCTTGATGGGATGCTTCAGAATATAAGCACTTTTTTCACATTTAGTTTTATTATAAACTAATTTGAAACTGATTTTTTAAAATGAAAACGCACATAAGTGCAATATATAAATGTGTATAATATGATATTAAAATAAAAACTCCACATCTTTAAAATAAGAGGATATTACCGAGACCAAATAACCCATGTTCGTAAACTCGACTCTCGATGATTTATCTTAAATTAACCAATCGTTTATATTTAATAGCCACTTACTTATAGATATTTCTCTTCCCAACCACTTTGCGTAGTCTATTTTCATGATTTAATTATAAATTACTCGCTTCAGTAGTAGTCGTATGGTCTAACGCGCAACTCTTGCAGTAGAATATACGGCCGATGACGGAAAGAGATTCGTTCCTTGGTCAGGTGTATTGAGGCTGGTTTAACTGTAGTTAAAATTAGTGGGGGGTGCTGCTCCGGAAATGTTTAGCCTTTGTTTAAAAATGGTGTAAAAGGAAAAAAAATACATGTATAAAAATAAAATTTGTTCAGGTATTTTATAAAATCTTAACAAAAAAAACTTTATTTACTTTAGCTTAAATTGTTACAGTTCAAGATTGATCTATTTATTTAAAAATGAAATCCATTCTTCTTGTTTTAATTTGTGCAGAAAGTTCAATAATTTTCTCCTTGATCCCTGGATGACAATTGAGGAAATTTTTCTCCATTGAAAGTACTGTAAGCGCATTTAGTCTTTCTGTTAAATAAAAGAACTGAAAAAAAAGCAAATAGAATAGCTGGAAGCAGAATAATAATTTAATTCTACACTCTTCTACACTAAATCACATTCAAGAATATGGTACACAGTTTTTAAGCACAACACACGCTGAGTAAAAAAA